>JAJIBD010023667.1:0-20728 GCA_021461705.1 Cryptotis parvus | reverse complement strand
TGTCTACAAGAAACACATCTGAATAATCAGAACAAACACAGACTCAAAGTCAGTGGCAAAGACCATTCTCCATGTGCAAACAATTCCTCCAAAAGAGGCTGGTGTGGCCATATTAGTATCAGATAATATAGACTTCAGGCTGAAAAAGGTTAGAAGGGACAACGAAGGCCATTTCTTATTACTTAAGGGTATGTACACCAGGAAGAAATTACACTACTAAACATATATGCACCCAACGAGGGGCCAGCAAAATACATAAAACAACTGCTAAGAGACCTCAAAGAAGACATTAACAGTAGCACAATAATAGTTGGAGACTTCAACACTGCTCTATCAACGATGGATAGATCAACAAGACTGAAACTCACCAAGGAAATATTGGCCCTGAAGGAAGAAATGGAAGAAAGAGAGCTAGTAGATATATACAGGGCTTTTCATGCCAAAAAAGCTGAATACACATTTTTTCTCTAGTGCACATGGAACATTCTCCAAGATAGACCACATGCTGAGCCACAAAGCATACCTCAATAAAATTAAAAAGATAGAAATTGTGGTCAGCTATCTTTTCAGACCATGATGCACTTGAAAATGGAAGTTAACCGCACACAGAAACAGGGAGTCAAAACCAAACACCTGGAAACTGAACAGCCCACTCCTGAACAACAAATGGGTCATAGAAGAAATCAAACAGGAAATCCAAAGATTTCTGGAAACAAATGAAAATGAAGACACCAACTATAAGAACTTGTGGGACACGGCAAAAAGCCGTGTTAAGAGGGAAATTTATAGCTCTGCAAGCATTCATCAGGAAACAAGAAAGGGCCCACAAAAATAACCTGACTACACAGCTGAAGACATTAGAGAAAGACCAACAAAAAAGGAGCCCAACCCCAGGCAGAAAAAAAAGGAAATAATAAAACTTAGAGAGGAAATCAAATGAGTTGGAAACCAAAAAAAAAACAATCCAAAAGATTAATGAAACCAAGAGCTGGTTTTTTGAAAAAATAAAAACAAGATTGACAAACCATTGGCAAGACTTGTAAGGACAGGGAAAGAGAGAACCCAAATAAACAGAATCAGAAATAAAAAGGGTGACATCACAACAGAAAACCACAGAAATCCAAAAGATCATCAGAGATTACTTTGAGAGCCTGTATGCCGTGAAACATGAGAATCTAGGAAGAAATGGATCAATTCCTGAAGTCCTATAACCTCCCACGGCTGAAAAAACAAGAAGACCCTCCAATACCTGAATAAGCTTCTATCACCATTGAGGAAATAGAAACAGTAATTAAAAGACTTCCCAAACACAAAAGCCCAGGTCCAGACGGATTCCCTAGTGAATCCCCTACCAAAACCTTTAGGGAGGACCTACTGCCAGTCCTGTTCAAGCTCTTCCAGGAAATAGAAGAAACAGAAACACTCCCAAACAGCTTCTACGAGGCAACATATCACCCTGATACCCAAAAGCAGGGAGAGACAACACAAAGAAAGAAAACTACAGACCAATATCCCTGATGAACACGGATGCTAAGATCTTCAACAAAATACTAGCAAACAGAATCCAAAGACTCATCAAGAAGATTATACATCATGACCAAGTAGGATTCATCCCGGTATGCAAGGATGGTTCAACATTCGCAAGTCAATCAACATAATACATCATATCAATAAGAGAAAAATAAAAAACCATATGATCCTATCAATAGACGCAGAGAAAGCATTTGACAAGATCCAGCACCCGCTCATGATTAAAAAACCCCTCCAGAAAATGGGAATTGAAGGGACTTTCCTCAAGATAGTTACAGCCATCTACCAAAAGCCCACAGCGAGCATCATTCTCAATGGGGAAAAGTTGAAAGCCTTCCCCCTGGAGATCAGGGACAAGACAAGGCTGCCCACTCTCACCTCTTCTTATTCAATATAGTACTGGAAGTACTTGCCATAGCAATCAGAGAAGAAAAGGACATCAAGGGCATCCAGATAGGCAAGGAAGAAGTCAAGCTTATCATTATTTGCAGATGACATGATATTATACCTAGAGAACCCTAAACTCTCTACCAAAAAACTCCTAGAAACAATAGACGCATATAGTAGAGTGGCAGGATACAAAATCAACACGCAAAAGTCGGTGGCTTTCCTATATACAAATAACGAAAGAGAAGAAAGGGATATTAAGGAAACAATTCCATCCACAATTGTGCCACAGAAAATCAAATACCTAGGAATCAACTTACCCAAGTGTGTAAAGGACCTGTACAAAGAAAAACTACAAGACACTGCTCCAAGAGATAAAAGAGGACACAAGGAAATGGAAACACATTCCCTGCTCATGGATGGGGGAGAATCAACATTGTCAAAATGGTAATACTCCCTAGAGCTCTATACAGATTCAATGCAGTCCCTATGAGGATACCCACTGACATTCTTCAAAGAAATTGACCAAACAATCCTGAAATTTGTATGGAACGATAAAACCCCCAAGGATAGCTAAAGCAATCCTCGAAAAAGAAGATGGGAGGCATCACCTTACCCAACTTCAAACTGTACTACAAGGCAGTAGTAATTAAAACAGCATGGTATTGGAATAAAAACAGACCTGGTGGACCTATGGAATAGAATTGAGTATCCTGACACCCAACCTCAAACACATGATCATTTAATCTTTGATAAAGGTGCAACGAGTCTAAAATGGAGTAAGGAAAGCCTCTTCTCAATAAGTGGTGTTGGGAAAACTGGGCAGCGACATAAAAAATGAATTTGGACCTGTGTCTAACACCATGCACAAAAATCAGATCAAAAGTGGATTAAAGATCTCAATATCAGACTTGAATCCATAAAGTACATTGAAGAAAATATAGGAAAAACCCTCCATGACATTGAAGCTAAAGGCATCTTCAAAGATGAAACATCTCTAACAAAGCAACTAGAAGAAAAGATAAATATATGGGACTACATGAAACTAAAAAGCTTCTGCACCTCAAAAGAAACAGTGACTAAGATACAAAAAGCAGTCCACAGAATGGGAAAGAATATTCACCCAATACTCATCTGATAAGGGGTTAATATCCAGGATATATCAGGCACTGGTAGAACTTTACAAGAAGAAAACAAACAACCCCATCAAAAAATGGGGAGAAGAAATGAACAGAAACTTCAGCAAGGAAGAAATTCGAATGGCCAAAAAAATATGAAAAAATGCTCATCATCACTAATCATCAGAGAGATGCAAATCAAAAACAACAATGAGATACCACTTTACACCACAGAGACTGGCACATATTCAAAAGAACAAGAACAACAAGTGCTGGCGTGGGTGTGGGGGAAAAGGGGACACTCATCCATTGTTGGTGGGAATGCCGGCTGGTACAGCCTTTCTGGAAAACAATATGGACATTCCTCCAAAGACTAGAAATTGAACTCCCATTTGACCCAGCCATACCACTCCTGGGAATCTACTCTGGGAAACCAAAAATACGCAGCGGAAACACCATCCCTACTTTTATGTTCATAGCAGCATTATTCACAATAGCCAGAATCTGGAAGCAACCCGAGTGCCCGAAAATAGATGACTGGATAAAAAGCTTTGGTACATCTACACAATGGAATACTATGCAGCTGTTAGGAAAAATGAAGTTATAAAATTTGCCTACAAATGGATGGACATGGAGAAGATTATGTTGAGCGAAATTAGCCAGAAGGAGAGAGACAGTTACAGAATGACTGCATTTATCTGCATAACATAAATATATAGGTACATATTATGATACCAATATCCAAGGTCAAGTGAAAACATACATCAGGAGGTCCTGTCAAAGGTGGAAATTATCACAAACGTGTGGGAGTCAGAGGCTAGGTAAGACAGAAAATGGAACAGTGTGCTAACAATTGTGAGGGTACTAATGCCAACCTAGAACTGGAGCATTAAATAGAGGCAAAAGGATACACATGACAACCCTTTAATGTATGTTCTGTAATCCATAGTCTGGAGAGGAAGGAAAAGAGAAAAGATAGAGAAATGGAAAGAAATAAAGAACCTGCCATGGAGGAGGGCTGGGGGGGAGGGGAGGGAACCGGGACGTTGGTGGTGGGAGATGGGCACTGGTGGCGGATGGGTGCTGCTAACACTGTATGACCAAAACCCAAATATGAACTTTTTAATTGTATATCTTTGTAATTGTAAAATAAAAAAATTAAAAAACATCTACTTTAAGAGAAAGAGTTTTGAGCAGCAGGAAATGATTTCTCCCCATGAATGCCGGTTGGTCGCATTTTAGATGAACAATTAAATGTATTTTTCTGCGACAACTGTATGTTAATATGATTCTCTTGGGAAATCAATATGGCAACACAAAGCAAAACCTTATAAAGACATAGCCTTTAACTCCAGAATCTCACCTCAGATATAGTTCTAAGGAAATACATAGGAAAATATCTATCCTGAGAAAATATTCATAAATTTTAGACATGATGAAATATTTATGTTAATTATATAGAATATTGAATATACCAAGTAATTGAAATTATAATTATGAAAGCTATAAATAACAGAGAAATGTTTACATCATGATGTTAAGGCAGATATATAACTAATACTATACACCTCTATAATTGTATCCGTTTAAAAATATTACTTGAGCATGTAAATGTGCAAAACCTAACATGATTTTCAGAAGCTTTGATGACTCAGAATGATTTGGGGTTCCTTTCCCAAAATTCTGTTCAATAAATGATAAATACATTCTTACTAAAGTAAAGAATTGATTCAAGGATTTAAATATTAAATAACAGTAAATTGAAAGAGGATATTAAAAGACATAAATGGAATCTGATACTTATGAAGATTTTGCTATTTAGGTAACAGAACAAAATCACAGAAGTATATGCAAATAATGCATTTCATTAAATAAAATGGGTTAGTTCAGGTGAAGTGAAAGGGGCTAAATGGAACTGTTTATGCCCTGCTATTAAGTAAACACTTTTCTTTCCAAGGTTATCAGTTCCAGAGATGATATATAAGCACAGCCGGAAAATTGTTAGGGATTGTTAGAAGTAGATGTGCTGATTTCCCTGATATCCCATCCTAATTACTATTGTCCTATATAAAATTCACACATTCTCCTGTGCTTAATGGCCACCGTTGAAAAGTGCAAAGGTATATAAGGTGTGTAAATTTGATTTTATTAATACTCAAAAAGTCTTTTTATGATAAACTCCTAAATATCTGCAGGGCTAGCCACAATGTAAAAGAAGAGGGAGAGAGATGCAAAGAGACAGAGAGAGAGACAGAGAGAGAGAAAGAGAGGATACACTAGTACCACAGAGGCAGCCCAAAGTGGCGGAGGTGTGGGGCACATTATGGTGGAAATGGCGCACTGGTGGAGGGATGGCAAGGTATACTGGGTGTACTACCAAGAATCAATTATGAACACTTTTGTAAATCTTTCTGTATGTCTCACGGTATAATAAGAAAGTTCGGTACAAGAAAATGTATGAAATATATCTGTGCAAATTGCAAAGTAATTAAGTGAATGCTTTTATAAATTAAACAACCACCCTATAGACTAGGAGCCAAATGGGCAGTACCAGGCACTTCTGTTAGGGTTCTCTTTCCTTTCATCCTACTCACCATGTGGTGTGATGAAAGAAACCTCCATTCTGATTGGGTGATAGTCTTACTGCTTTGAGCCATCCTGCAGGTGCCTGCAGGATTGAGACTGCATGTCATAAACTTTGCTTCATGGTACACTGTCAGATAAACTTATTTTCATTCTACTGGAATGAAAATGTTATGGGGCAGAGCTGCTACTGGCTCTCACTGTGCCCAGCCTCCTCATGAGGTGCCTGGGAGGATGGCAGGTTCTAGCCCTGGCTCGCCACCCCAGCAGAGCGCCTCACAACAAGCCAGACGACCTCCCACTCCATGAGGACCTCCATTTTCCACTTTGACTTCCCTCGGTAGAACTCCACCCAGCAGACCAGCGTACACAGCCGGTCGAAGCAGCTGCAAGGCCGGCTGGTGTTCATCAATAAATGCTGGATTTTGATGATGACTACAAGAGTATGCTACCTGCACGTCAGAGCCTGGCAGCTACCCGTGTTGTATTTGATATGCCAGATACCAGTAACAATTATAGACCTCATTCTCACGACCTGATGGAATGGTTTGAGGCTCTTATAATTCTGGAGCAAGCAGGTGCCTCTTGGGCTCTACTTGCATGAGACTCATATGGAGATGTTACTGGTGCCCGCTGAAGCAAATCGATGATGAACGTGGAAGACAGTGATAGTGAGGTGTGATTCTGAATAACATTGATAAAAATTATGTAAATTGATTTCAATTAACCCAAGAATTGTGGGATGTGATTTACAGTATCCCTCATGTTTTTCAAACTATATAATCTAACTGGGATTCCTTCTCAGAAAAAACACAGAGCCTAGTTGTATTTTCTTTCTAATTGTTCTTCAGAAGTAGTTTTAGTGTTTGCACATGCTTCTTCAGACAATATATGCTCAATATTTGCTTAGGAATTCACATAGAGGGGCCGGACGTATAGCCCAGCGGCAGGGCGCTTGTTTTGCAGCGCGGCCGGCCCGCGCCCCGCCTCGGTTCGAATACTCCAGCATCCCATATGGTCCTCTCGGTACCGCAGAGTGATTCCTGAGTGCAGAGCCAGACAAACCCCTGAGCAGCATTACAGTGCGTCCAAAAAAGAAAAAGAAGACCACATAGAGGGAATTATATTGCACACACTCCTGCGTGACTTAAATCTACTAAAATTGTTTGTTAGATTCATTTTTGTGAATGTGTTCATATCTGGTTTATTTTCAGTAGCAAGCTCTGCTATCCTTACGGCAGGGTTCCCAAGCACTGCTGCCAGCAGTAATTCCTGAGCGTGCAGAGCCAGGAGTAAACCCCTGAGTCTTCCAAGCCGGGTGTGACTCCAAAAAGCAAAATAAAATACACTTGTGGAGGCTAGAGGATAATACAGCAGGATAGGGCATTGTCTCATGCCAACCCAGGTTCGATCCCTGCATCCATATGGTCCCTGAGCACCGCCAGGAGCAACCACTGAGCATCATAAAGAAAAATACACTTGTATGTTAAAAGTACATTTTCATATAAGCAAATGGACATTTCTGAGTTGTTAGACTTTCTATCTGCTTTTAGCCTACTTCCAGAATGTGAATAACAGAATCAGGCACCCTTTCCTGAATTAACTTTCAATACTTTTCATTCATATATACATATAATATGTATTATATGGTGATAATATATAGGCAGAGCCTGCACCTACCCATGTTTTATTTGATATGCTAAAAAACTGTGCAATAATTATGGACCTCATTCCATGACCTGATGGAATGGTTGAGGCTCCCTTTTCCTTGACCCTGAAACAGATGCCTCGGAAAGCGTACTCTCCTGCTTGCAACAGGACGATGGAGATGTTACTGGTGCCCGCTCAAGCAAAATCGAAGAACAACAGGAAGACAAGTGATTATAACAGGATTAATTTATTCAATTTACGTTGCATGAATTGTGTTTCTAGTTTTTAAAAATTAGAACTGCAGCTGTTGGTGAACAACCCTTAATATGCAAATATATGTTTTCAGATTGATATCTGGAGCAATAGATCAAATGTCCATTTCAGCAGGGTACAAAACCAATAGTTTACAACACATACTAAAGACAAGTATAAATGCTATGCTAATAGAATCACTCAATTATATAAAATAAATTCTAACATTGCATTAAAAATACATACTTTAGTTTAATGGCAATATTTTTATTTCATTTTTCTAATGAAAAAATTCTTTTTAAAGACATGGAGAAAAAGTATTCATACTTTATTGAAGAGATAACCATCTTTAAATTTTAGTATTTTTAAATAAGTTTGATAAAATTATAAAAATAATACATTATTTTTGTATTTTAATTAACTATTTTATTTTTCAATTTAGTTTTAGGTCCTATAATTCATAAACCTCTTAATGCCATATAGGACATTCAACACTGCACTTTCATCACTACTGCTCCAGTGTCCTCCTTTCTCCTTACTATGGTCTCCCACAGTGGTCAACCCAGTTCTCTTCTGGATACTTTCTCAAGTTCTGTGTGTATATAGAGAGACTGGCCAATTTGATCATCTGTTATTCTATAGAGCCTGAGAATCCTTCTAAATGAGACTTTTAAAGCTAAGTGTTCAGCTTTACTCCTCCTTACATAGGGTAGAGATCATTTTTAAAATCTTTATTTTTACAATTACAAAGATATACAATTAAAAGGTCATATTTGGGTTTTGGTCATACAGTGTTCCAGCACTCCATCCCGCTACCAGTGCCCATCTCCCCACCACCAACGCCCCCGGCCCTCCCCTTCCCCAGCCCTCCTCCATGGTGTTCCTTATTTCTCCCTTTCTCTCTCTTTCTCTTTTCCTTCCTTCCAGACTATGGATTGCAGAACACAACATTAAAGGGTTGTCATATCCTTTGCCTCTATTTAATGCTCAGTTCTAGGTTGGCATTAGTACCCTTCGATAATTGTTAGCACACTGTTCCATTTTCTGTCTTACCTAGCCTCTGGCTCCACACGTTTGTGATAATTTCCACCTTGACAAGACTCCTGATACATGTTTCACTTGACCTTGATATTGGGTATCATAATATGTACATATATTTATGTCATGCAAATAAATGCAGTCATTCTGTATCTGTCTCTCCTTCTGGCTAATTTCGCTCAACATAATCTTCCATGTCCATCCATTATAGGCAAATTTATAACTTCATTTTTCCTAACAGCTGCATAGTATTCCATTGTGTAGATGTACCAAAAGCTTTCTTATCCAAAGGTCAACAATTTTCGGGCATCTGGTTGCTTCCAGATTTCTGTTACAGTAATAATGCTGCAAGTGAACATAAAAGGGGATGGTGTTTCCGCTAAGCCGCATTTTGGATTTCCCAGAGATTCTTGGGTGAGTGGAAGCCACAAAATGGAGTTCAATTCTCAGTCTTTGGAGGAATAGCCATATTGTTTTCTCATAGAAAGGCTGTACCAGCTGGTATTCCCACTTACGGAGGATGAGTGGTCTTTTTCCTCACATCCACGCCAAAGCACTTAAGTCGTTGTTGCTCTTTGATAAGTGCCAGTCTCTGTGGTGTAAATGTGGCATTCCTTACTGTTGTTTTGATTTAAAAATCTGGTTGAGATCTGCTTTGTGCCTATTTGTCTCTCCCTTCTGACCACTTCTAAGTAAGGGCAAATTGTAATGACATTTCCTCATCCTTTCTATAGCGTATTAGTAAGCTCATATGCAATCACCATTGCTTCTTTCCTACTTGTTCTTGAACATTTAAGTTGTTTTATACTTTGGTATCATAAACAGTGGCAAAGCACATAGGAGCAAGTGGTTTTATCTAAATGGTTTTTTGGGCTTTTAGTGTCCATATTTTGGGTATGGGATATGGTAGAGGGATGTTGACACTGCAGGTGAGTTTCACTGGTGGTGAGTTGAAATATTATATGCCTAAAACTCAAATAATAATACTTTAAAATCGCAGTCCTTTAATTATAATTTTATTTTAAAATTTCCAAGTAAAAGCTTCATCTTATTTTCAAAACTGTTGAACATTTTGAAGTGCTGAAACATTCCTACAGCAATGGATAGTGATATGGTTATTTTCCTGCCATATTTGTGCCTATAATGGTTGTTTTTATGCTTTAAGGTGTGTGTAAGTCTCACTCAGTGTATGATTATATCTGATTGCTTTGATTTGCTTTTCCCCATGACCAGTGATGTAGAGAATCAACTTTATTATTGTTTGTTTGGGGGGACCATACTAAGCTGTTCTCAAGGTCGGTTCTCAGTCTTTCGCTCAGGGATATTCTTGCCGTAAGCTCAGAGATAGGGGACAAAAACCCAGGTTGGCTAAGTGTACAAACTCTGGCAACTACCACTGTACTGTATTTCTGCCCTAAAGCAATCATTTATTCGGCTCATTGATCATGCAGAGTGTCTTTTAAGTTTATGTTCATTACCTCCCCATTTGTAATGGGGTTGGCTGCTGTTGTTTCTAAGTTTTGCAGATGACTTATGTATCTTATTAACTCTTGCCATGAAATGGTGGCAAATATTTTCTCCAGTCTGTAGGGTAACATTTTTGTCCTTGTCTCTATTTTTTTGCAGGAGAAAGCTTCAGTTTGATGAATTCCTATCTGCTTATCTTTACTTTAGTTTCTGCTGACCAATGGTACTGAGATATTCAAGAGACCCCCCTCAACTCCTCATTAAGAAACAAAGACTCTGCCTTTTCCTCACAGCTATGGATTCAAGCCCGATAATGCGTTTCCTTAATATATTTAAAAATAACTTTGCCATGGCGCATGAGAGGGGGTCTGAGCACTTTACTCGTGATTGATCAGTTTTTCAAACGGCCCATTAAAGAAGTTTTCCTCTTCTTCATACTTCTGTTTTTGCTGAAGATTATCTCAAGGTTCAGCATACCGCATGGTCTGTCTCTGGGGTTCCTCCATTCTATTCCCATTGGTCTGAGTCTCTTTATGCTGCCACACCTGTCCCATGTGTACTTAACTTTAACTGTAATTCAAAGAATCCTCCTATCATTTTTTCTTAAATTGCTTTGCTATCTAGGGAGGCTTTATTCTTCTACTAAATTGTCACGGTACCCAGTATCTGACTTTAAAAATTATTGATATTTCTTTGAGGGACTGTGAATTAATTTGATAGTGATTTCTGTAGATTATTTTACCAATATTAATCTTTCCACCACAGAGGATAATTTCTTTCATATTATTATGGAGATGTTAATGGAGCCCACTTGAGCAAATCATTAAACAAAGGAGTAAAGACAAGTGATACAAGGGATATAAGGATTTTTCTTCTATTTTAGTAGTGACTATGTGGCTGGTGTAAGTTCTTCTAATCTTTTGTTACTCTTGATTCCTAGGCACTTGATTTATCTGAGGTAATAAATTGTAGGTGGGATTGTTATTTCTTTCTATATTCTTATATTGATTGTGCTATTGAAATGCCAAGAATTTCATGTTGATTTTGTTAACAGCACTTCATTTAAAAGCATATTGTTTGCATAGAACTTTTATAGGGTATTTATTATTTGCGATGTCTGGGCATAGTATGGTTTGATATTTCCTCATCTAGATCAATTTATATCTTTCAAATCAAATCTAATTATAAAATTGGGAAATATTTGAACTTGTAATAATAAAATAAAACGTGCTAAATATCTAATATTTCAGAGTAAATATATATTTATTTCATATGTTTAGGAATACATTTATTTATATACTTATTTATTATTATATAATAAATATATAGAGAGAAAATATTTAGAGGAAATAGCAGATATTTAGTAATGTGTGATATAATTTATAATAATGAAATATCTCTTACGCAATACCCTTGCATTAGGAAGAAAAATCTATAGCTTTATAGTACTTCAAATAATGACAACTAAAAGTATAAAATTTAAAAAAAATGATAAGGAAACCATCCAATTAGGATAAAAATGATGAAATAAACTTCTATGAACAAATACAATAAATTAATAATAGCAAGTATGAATGAGCACAAACTTATGGAGAGTTCTAGAGTCAATCTGTGTTCTTCAAAGCCTAAAGTAATAAACTGGTGGGGGCAGTGAAAAGTTAAAAATAAAAATAAAAATTATTGTAAAACAAGTTACAATAATGTGTGAGAAGCCGTGGATACCAAAAAGTATATTGAAATGAATCATAGGTGGTTTCAAGGAATTAAATTACAAAAGAGTGGTGGCAGTAATTATAGTTCATTAAAAATATAAAAATTGCACCATAAAATATTACAGACATTGTATCTCATTATAATATATATCTTACAATTTAACTCAACAAGAAGCAAGATTAATGAGTAATAAGTATTTAGAAGCTGTATTAAATGTTAAAAAAATTCTTTCCACAATGCTAACTCCCTTCAAGGAGCAGATGATCACTGGCGCACTTCTTACCAAGCAGTCAAAACTTTTCCAGAATTTTTCAAAAAGCATAATCCTAAATCAACAAATCTTTCAGAAGGTCGAAACAGAAAGAACAATCCTAAATCTACTTTGTAAAATCTAATCTTGTTAAATAAGAACTGAAACCTATACTGAAGAGTTGAAAAAAGTAGAAAATACTTCAATAAAAACTCTAAAATATACTAAATTGAATTCAGGAAATATCTAAAAGTGATAATAAGCATGCAGACCACCTGTGTTTAACTAGTAAATTATGTTTAGTTTTAACATTAAAATACTGATTCAATGTACCTACTGTTTAAATAGAAAGAAGGTTGGGAAAAGTCATCCATTTCATGGATGCAGAAAATTATTTGAGAAAACTGAATATCTACTTCAAAATGTTTTTAAATAAGTTTAAACATTGCAAATATAAATTATAAACATTTTCTAAACCCATTAATGTATTTGCAAATTTTCTTTATATTAAATTTTTAATACAACCAAGTTGAAATCCTGCCCTTTGAAATAAATAATAAGACATGATCTCATCTTTCCTTCTTTATCTCTTGTTGAAAATACAGCCTGTAAGTGATAGTGAGGCATAAAGAAATAAAAGGAAAGAGGGGTATTTTCATCATCTATCAACTCCCATGAGTCTCAGAAGACTTACATATTATTTCTTATATTGAGTTTGAATTTTTATCAATTTAATAATCATACTTTTCTATTGTAAAATAAATGAAACCACCAAATTCCTGGGTGCCGCCTAACACCGTCCTGCATTGTCGGAATTATTTTTATTTATACACGAGGAATTACTAATTTTCCCAGAAAATTTTTGTCTTTACTTCTTCGCTCTGGGAAATAGATACCGCAGAGTATTATTTCTGCACCTTCGATTTTGGAAAGAATCTGTCCTATGAACTTTACCATAGATATAAGTTAGTTTCTTCCGCTTTTCTTTCTGTAATGCAACATTGCTAATTTTATTCAGTATATTTTTTTCATTATTTTTCTCTATAGTTAATATCTACTATATTAATACATCATTTATGCCTGGTCACATAAATCATATTTCTCAGAATGACTTTTCTTTCAAACTTGATAATAGTATAATTTGAAATATGTTTCACCTTAAAGTTACCTCACAGCACACAAATTGAAATGATGACAGCAATATAAACGCTTGCAGAACAAATTCATTCATTTATGCCAAAGATGACTGCGACCAGAACAGTGATAATGAAAGCAAGTGACCTTCACTGCAAAGATGCGGACAAGAAAGATACATTTTGCTATCTTAACACAGACGGTTTACCAAGTCGTAGTAGTCAGCAATAAACAGCAGCATCGCATTTCTTTGTTTGTTTGTTTGTCTTAAGTAACATAAGTACCTGATGATGTGTTTGAACTTTCCTGGCTCTGCACTCAGGAATCAATCCTAGATGGTGTCACAACAGTAGACTTTGCTGGATGCAGGAAGTAAAATTCAGATTGGCTACGTGCAAGGTGTAAGAGCCCTTCCTGACTATTCTATCTCTCTGCCTTAAAGAAACATTTCTTTACCAGAGATAGACAACCAAAGCAGGTCAGTTGAGCTGGAATCTCAATTTTATACACCAGCTGTTCAACATAAGATGGAACAAAGTTGCTTCTCTTGATTACCTGCCAGTCTTCTCTCTAGAATATTCCTACCATCTGCTTTTCACCATAAAAATTCTCAGAATCGAACTCCTTCCTTTTTTTCCAGGAACTTTTAACATTGTTTCCTGTATCAGGGAAAAGCAATTATTTCTTCCTATTTTTCTGTTTCTAGCCACAACCTGCAGTGGTGCTCAGGGCTTATTTCACTCTAAAATTTCAGGTTTCTGGAAAGCTTAAAAATTAAATAGAGTAAGGTGCCAGATCCAACACAAAGCTCTCACTGTGTAAAAAATGTCTTCATTTCCACTTGCAATTATATCTTGATCCCAAACTAGTAACCTTTCTGTGACTTCTGACTTCCAGGATTAGGACTTGGAATTGTATCTGCAAGTTTTCTATCTAATACAAAGGTTCATTTTTTCTTCTCTAAACTCCAAGGACACTTAAAATTCGCACATTTTAAAATTTATGAAACAAAAATTCTGAGAGTAGGTTAAGTCATTTCATGTTCTTATTGTACAAGTAAAAAATCAGTATATGATCCCTATACATCACCATTTATATTATATGTGTGTGTACATAAGGAATATTTTTACAAAACTGTCAGAATGAGCAGGTATTTGATTTAATAAATTTATAGTAAATTGCTTATTATAGTAAGTTCCAAAGGTCTGATAAAAATATTCTATTGTAACTAGAGTGAAAATACTGGTATTTCTATTTAGTTGTGCCAATTATAAGAGCATCTCAAATCTGGAAAACATCTGAGCATAAGGGCACCTTTTTTTTACTATATATTCTATCTTTTCAGAAAAGAGTTGATTAGCCAAATTATTCTACTGAATAAACCTTACTATAGAACACTATCAAATGGGTAGTTATTTATCATATATATTTAAAGTAGCCGGTCACTTAGTGTCATGGTACACTATCAGAAGAATACCTATTTATTAGGACAGATAAGAATCTATTTCAGTAGTAACGTTTATTTTTTCTAAATTCTCTAGCTAACTATTTCTATAGCCATTGAGTAATTTTCCTAGGTTATACTTTCAACCTCAGCAGATAACAGCTTCTTTTGTTAATCACGCAATATAGGCTGTAGGATCTACCTGACGGATGCTGTACACCTCCCATGAGCCCTGGTACATTTTATTGTGAATAAATGAGTGAAAGGTACATTACATTTCTTCACGTCATAGGAAGCAAGGTGAAAATAATGCCATTCTACTTTTATATCTCTCTCTCTATGTGAAAGAAATAACTATTGACAACAAAAAAGCTCATTTGTGGGAAAATGATACGGGCCAATACATAAGTGAGGAAAAGGAATGTCATTCAGCTTCTTAATCAATAAGTCAAAATGTATCTAAAGTATTACTATAATATATGTACATGGAAAGAATAGGAATATCTATATGTTTTTTAAATATTTTATTTAAAATATAATAACATAGAATATTTTTTTAAACATAAAATATTTTATGCAATGATGCCCAGGTGTCATATTTGATATGCCAATACCAGTAATAATTATATTAGGCATACCTATGACCTAGTATAATTGTCTGAGGCTCTTATATTTCTGGAGCAAGCAGATGCTCTTGCCTCTACTTAGCATGAAACAGGACATATGGAGATATTATTGATACTCGCTTGAGCAAATAGATGATGAAATATTTTATTATGGCACCACGAAATATACAGTTACAAAGATGTTCATAAGATGTTCATATTTGGGTTTGGGTCATACAATGTTCCAGCACCCATCCCTCCACTAGTCCCCATTTCCCACCACCACTGTCCTCGATTCCCTCCTCCTTAGCCTGCCTCTGTGGCAGGTTCCTAATTTCTTTCTTTTCTCTCTCTTTCTTTCGGGCTCTTTCTTTTTCCTTCCCTTCCACATTGTAGATTAACAATACATACATTAAGAGGTTGTTATGTGTATCTTTTGCCTGTATTTAATGTTCAGTTCTAGGTTGGTATCAGCACTTTCAACAATTATTAGCATACTGAAGAACATCTATATGTTTTGCTAGCAATTTAGGAACCAACTTAATGGTTAGACAAGCAAAGTTTATTTTCTTTGAGTAGTTATTAGGAATACTTGCTACAATTTACTCTAGGTCAATATTATCAATATTTTCTTCAGTATATTTGTGAGTAGGCTTGTTATGAGAACTCACAAGGAAAGCATTTAAAAAGTATTTTATTATACCACAGTGAGATATACACTGCAAAGATGTCTCATGTTTGGCTTCGGTCATACAGTGTTCCAGCACCCATTCCTCTACCAGTGCCCATTTCCTACCACCAACGTCCCCAATCCTTCTCCTCCCCTAGACTTCCCTATTACAGGTTCTTTATCTATTTTCTCTTTATCTTTCTCTGTCTCTTTGTTCTTTCTTCTCTTGCACATTATGGATTGCAATACATATATTTAGAGGTTATCACACGTATCTTTGCTTAGATTCAATGCTCAGCCCTAGGCTGGTATTATCATGTTTGACAATTACTAGTACACTGTTCCAACAGGGAAGAATTTTGACCTGGGTGTTTATTTTTCTCTGATACTTTTGGCAAGTTATTTTCTACAATTTATCTGCCTAAGATGATGGGACAATTCTCAAGAGTTAGTTAATATATGATGCTTAAAATGTCATTTCAGTTATTTACTTTATTTATAGGAGAACCCATTCTATAACAGTTTGTAGTTAAAGTGTAACACAGAAGCTTAGAATCCAGTCATCAGTTATTGTATCTCTTGCAGGTTAGTTAACTTCCCCATGATTCTAAGCTTCTTTTTTCTAAAGTGAAAACAAAAATTGTACCATAAGGACAAATGAGATAATGTGGCAGATCCTACGCTACAAACACTATGAGAGCAAATGCTAGACAAATGCTAGCTATCACTGTAGTAACGTCAGGCAAATGACCAGCAAGTAGATGAATGCATCCTCCTGGTCATAGTATAGAGGGACTAACTTGATATCTATCACATCCAATATCATGGATTGTTTTATTAAACACACTTCTCTTGCTCTTACCAAAAAAGCCAAAATCTGCACTGAATTAACAAAGATTTACTAAGAAAGTAGAATTTCAATGAGCGGACACAAGTGCAGTACTAACCCATCGGCTATAAAATTATTTTCAGCTTTGTTAAAAAATGAAAGCTAATGCAATGAATGGGAAGTGAAAATAAAATAACTTGGAAAGTATGATTAACTGATGAATAGATGATTAGGAAACTTTAAAACTGTAATGTGACCCAGATTTTTATTTGCTAGTGGCAAAGCTGTTAATTATTACAAAGTACTAGAATTTTGTATAAAAGAACTTTCAGTCCTCTACAGAGACCACAAAACAAACAGGCCACAAATAACTCAAGCAATGCTCAAACTGATTTTCCTGGGAATTAAAATTCTTTCCCTCTCCCTATCCTTCTCTGTTAGTATCATCTCACAAAAAAGGCTCGTTGCATTAGCTAAATTAGGAGATTCCTGATTTGGAGATGTGACATATCAAAAAATGTCAGGCAGTAAAGGGAAGGCAATTGCTTTATTGCCCTGGAGTACTCGTGGATTGGGTTAACAATCCCATAAACATCTGGCCAATGTATCTTCATCTGATGGAAAATCCTACAAACGCAATACGATAAAATATGAATCAGATCCTCGGAAACTATTAAGGCTTAATGTAATTTTTAGTAAATTTTTCTCGATCACCTACATGTGTGGAATCATGGTATTAAATGAGAAAGCAGGTTCAGATATTAAGGGCTCACTTTTATGTCTCCTGCCTGGCTGTGGTTCTTAAATTTCCAGTAAAGTCTACAATTTGTGAGAACCTGTTTAGATGGTCCATAAAGAGTAAAGAAAGGTGGTGTGGTGGGATGTGGATATGGAACGAATACAAAAATGAAGATGTATTTCACGGATCCGATCGACTTTTAGAAACACTCTGAACAACAGCCATGGCTACTGGTGCTGTAATGACAGCCCCATTATAAAATGTAACACTAAGTAAACGTAGGAGCAGAAATTTAACAATTGAACATTTAATGGCTGCAATTATAAAGAATAATGAACCCTATTAGACAGGAGAATCAAGTACTCACAGCTTATTGGAATACAGATTAAAAGTAATACAACAGCATACTTAGGAATGGTTATTAAAAAGGATAATGCATTTTGTTTACACTGACAGAAACAATTTTTTTTGAAATGAAGTGGGGCTTTTGGCTATCAGGGACATGAACTCAGATATGATAAATCCTACTATTTAAAGGTAATGTATTTTAGATATGCCTCTAGTAGCGGCAAATGATGCTTCCACTAAGACATAAGGGTGAGATTCTTTTGGTGTCAGAAATGGAAGGATATGTCAAAACGGACTTATAAACACTAAATAAATCACCTAAAGAAAAGCGGGGCAAAATTTAAATGATCCAATAGCTGTAATAAAAGCAACAGCTACAAGTTCAAAGATGAGGGCGGTCAGAGAAGGTGTGTTCAGAACACTTCATGATCTATGAACTCATCATTCTGGTGTCCAGGAGTGATGGATGTGTCCCAATAAAATTTCAAATGGCATTCCTCTACTGCCCTCTCCATTTTCAGTTATATACCTTCCAAAGTAGCTACCAGAACCCTGGGAACCAGCCAAACACCAGGCTATTTGAAAACAATAATATAGTCAGTAGGTCAGCCACCGAAATATCGCTGGTGGTATGAAAAGTGTCCTACTTAAATGCACTTACAGAATGAAGAGAGGGCTTGGCCCATCAAGATCTACAGGCCTATCTAGAGACGCGTTTGAGGAAAGATGCATTTGTTTATCAAGTTGTCATTTCTGGTTATTTTTAGAAGAACTGGGGGCATGTAAAATTAGAATTCTAAACGTCCTATAATGAAACAGGAAATTATGGATCCCTAGCCAACATCCTGGTCCATTTTTCTACCTATCTTACCAGCACCACGAGACAGAACAATTTGTTCTGAGTCTTTCATGACTTGACGGCTCTTCTAATGGTGACCAATTTCTGTGGGAGCCATCTTGTGACTCACAACTATTTACCTATTTGTTACCTAAGCCCTAGAGAGCATGGCAGATGTGAAGATCAGACGTGAAGTTTTCTTTCCTCTGAAGACTAGAGCACAGATGTACCATAGTAGTTGCACACACACTACTCTTGCCATGTCTGGGGACATGCCTGAGCTTCTCACCAGCTATGCTCAACATACTTTAGATTCCAAGCTTATATGGCGTAGAGCCGCTTTCGCTTAATGGTATCTTCTGTCTGGTTTAGGTGTGGTGCAACTTAGATGGTTGCACGTAGCAAATTAAAAAGCAAATTAGCTTTGACTCAGCAGCTGTTTAGAGCTAGGCACTGTGATACCATGAAACAAGTTTCTTGATTTTTGTTTTTCTGAATTTTGGGCCATCGAGAGGCATTCTGCATTATTCTGACCTCAGCGTTCAGGCTTCTCCAAATGGTACTTTAGGACTATATTTAGTGCTGGATATTGATTTGGGTTTGCTTGCATGCAAGGTAATGCCTTAACCCCTGCAAGAATCCAACTCTCTGGTTTAAAATAAGATTTTTTTAAAATGTACTGATGGAGTCACAGAGGTTTTTTGGAGTATCTAATGGAATCTTTAGACACTAACCCAAGTAATTTGTACATACATACTATTTTTGCACAAAATTTCAGGAGTAGAACCCTAGGAAGTTTTGGTCAGCTCTAGACTGACACTTAGATCAAAGTAAGACTTACATTCACTTACATTGAAATAGTAACAGGATCTGTAGCCCTTGATCTAGTTTATACCTATGGCTATAGTCCTAAAACTGACATTTAAGGGAATTGGACGACCCTTTCCTCAAGATAGTTACAGCCATCTACCAAAAGCCCACAGCAGGCTCTACTTCTAAATGGGGAAATTGAAAGCCTTCCCTGAGATCAGGGACAAGACAAGGCCGCCCCTCTCACCTCTTTTATTCAATATAGTACTAAAGTACTTGCATAGCAATTAGGGAAGAAAAGGACATCAAGGGCATCCAGATAGGCAAGGAAGAAGTCAAGTATCATTATTTGCAGATGACATGATATAATACCTAGGAGAAACCCTAAACTCTCTACCAACTCACAGAAACAATAGACGTTACAGTAGAGTGAGTAGGAACAAAATCAACACCCAAAAAGTCGGTGGCTTTCCCATATACAAATAACGAAACAGTAAAGAGAGTGATGGCTATGAAACAATTCCATCTTACAATTGTGCCAGGAAAATCAAATACTCTAGGAATCAACCTCTAACGTAAATATGTAAGGACCGTACAAAGAAAACTACAAGACACTGCTCCAAGAGATAAGAGGGTTACAAGGAAATGGAAACACATTCCCTGTTTATGGATGGGGAGAATCAACATTGTCAAATGGTAATACTCCCAGAGCGCTCATACAGATTCAAGCTGTCCCCATACATACTGGATGATATTCTTCAAAGAAATTGACCAAACACTCCTGAAATTTGTATGGAATAATAAACCCCAAGGATAGCTAAAGCAATCCGGAAAAATGATGGTAGGCATTACCTTCCCAACTTCAAACTAGTACTACAAGGCAGTAGTGATTAAAACAGCATGGTATTGTAATAAAAACAGACCTGTGGACCTATGGAATAGAATTGAGTATCCTGGACACCCAACCTCAAATCACATAATCATTTAATCTTTGATAAAGGTGCAATGAGTCCAAATGGAGTAAGGGAAAGCTTCTTCTACCAAGTGGTAAGTTGGGAAAACTGGGTAGTAACATGTAAAAAAACTTGACCTGTGTCTAACACCATGCACAAAATCAGATCAATGGACTAAAGATCTCAATATCAGACTTGAACTCATAAAGCTACATTGAAGAAATATAGTGAAAAACCTCCACTATTACTGAAGCTAAAGGCACTTCAAAGGTGAAACATCACCAAAGCAACTAGAAGAAAACATAAACATATGGGACTATCTGAGACTAAAAGCTTCTGTACCTCAAAAGAAACAGTGACTAAGATAAAA
>JAJIBD010023666.1:0-244596 GCA_021461705.1 Cryptotis parvus | reverse complement strand
AAAAGTTCATTGAACTCAACTTCCAGTGCACTCACAGTCGAGCAGCTATGCTTTATTGCTACCTCCTGGAAGCTGCATCGAACGCAACAAAAAGAATACTTCACATATTTCAAAAGTTTAAAAACACTTTGGATGCGTACCATGACCTAGACTTTTATAACGGAACATGAACGATTGCATGAAACATTTTAGTTTTTAAATTTTGATAGACAAAATCAGAATTTGGAATACCAAAAGTTTGGTAGTCTAACCCTAGCACAGAAAATAGTTTGTTGAGACAAGAATATTGGAAAGGTTTCCCAGCGGGTGAGGAGGAGGTTCTCTTTCCCTTTCCTAGTCCTACTGTAGGAAACTCCATGTCAGAGAGACGTGAACCAGGAAAAGTATTAACGTGGATAAAGAATTGTGTGAAGGAGCATGTGTTTGTTTATAGTTCTTTGTTTAATATTATGTTTGAATAAATGTCCATGAGAAGGGGATTAAGAACATACTCTATCTCCGCTGTCAGAATTTTCATCATTGGCAATATGTTCCTTGTACCAGAGACATTGTTGGCTCCCTGTTTCACCCCTGTCTTCTGTACAAAAACAGGACCCAGTCCAGTCGATTGCCAGAACATGCTTCTCTGCTAGGAAAATAGCAATGCTAGAGACTTCTGTGTTGTGTGAATACAACACAGAATTAGGAATTTGTACCATAAAGTACTAATCAGAAGAGACATTGTGTGTTGTGGGGGCTCTGTGGTTCCCACTTAGTTCTGCTCTTGCAATGTATTAACAGTCTGTAAATAGATAAGAGAACAAAAGTGACTATTTCAATAAAACTTTATTTATATTAAGAGATAGAGAGTCTAATTTGGTTTTGTAGAGATGTCTTGTGATGCTCTCTGGCTTAACATGGTCAAATAGTGTTCCTTGCTCCCAGTCAGCTTAAAGCAAAGATCAGGAGATAGGTGGTTTAAGAAAGTATTTAGAAGCTCCAAATTTATGTCAGGGTTGAAACCAAAGGGCTAGTGTAAGAGGTCTGTGGAAGCAAAGCATAATTGTGGTGGTGCCTATAGCAGCTCCAGATTCCTGTCTGCTGCCGTCATCTGTCAAGAGTTGACAAAGTTTACAGCAATAGTGCTGGCCAGTATTCAGTCTCTTTACGGCTTGTGCAGTGACTTGGCTGGGGTGACTTCCTAAGTCATATGGTTCAACTTTGAGATATTAAAAATTTGAGCCTAAAAATCTGTAATTTCACAAAACTGTGAAATTTAGTATAAATAAATTTCACGTGTATCACTTGTATCACTTTCCCTTCTCATTGTACATTGATTTGCTAGAACGGGCACCAGTAACATCTCCATATGTCCTGTCATGTGCTACTGTAACGCAAGGGTATCTGCTCACTCTAGGAACACAAAGAGCCTCAAACCATTCATTCAGGTCATGGGAATGAGGTCTATAACTGTTACCGGTTTTTGGCATATTAAATACGACATGGGTAGCTTGTCAGGCTTTACCATTAAGGTATATATAATATATACAAATTATGATGTATTTTATTCTAATTAATGTTATATAAAGAATTTAAAAATATGTATGTATTTGTGTATCACTGTATCACTGTCTTCCCGTTCATCATCGACTTGCTCGAGCAGGCCCCAGTAACATCTCCATATGTTCTGTCTCATGCAAGTAGAACCCAAGGCATCTGCTTGCTCCAGGAACATAAAGAGCCTCAATCCATTCTAGAATGAGGTCTATATTTGTTACTGGTATTTGGCATATATATCAAATACAACACGGGTAGCTTGCCAGGCTCTGCCATGCAGGTAGCATATTCTTGTAGGCATCTCTAAGTCCAGCATTTATTGATGAACCCGTGCAGCCGCTGATAGGCTGGTCTGCTGGGTGGAGGTCTGATGAGAGAGAAGTCCGGATGTGGAAAATGGAGGCCCTCATGGAGTGGGGGTCGTCTGGCTTGTTGCGAGGCTCTTCTGGGATGGTGGGCCAGGGCTAGAATCCACCATCCCTCCCGGGTGCCTCGTGGAGCGGCTGGTCACAGGGAGAGCCAGTAGCAGCTCTGCCCCATGACTGTGAGTCTCTGGACCGGCAGCATACCTGAGCCGGATTTAAGAAAGACTGCTGCAGGGTGGAACTCTATGGAGCCGGGCGCTGATAGGCTGGTCTGCTGGGTGGAGGTCTGACGAGAGAGAAGTCCGGATGTGGAAAATGGAGGCCCTCATGGAGTGGGGGGGTCGCCTGGCTTGTTGCAAGGCTCTGCTGGGATGGTGGGCCAGGGCTGGAACCCACCATCCCCTCCCGGCGCCTCGTGAGCTGCTGGTCACAGGGAGAGCCAATTAGTATTTATGTGCTAATTGAAATAATATATTTAATTTTATAATACATATAGACATGTGTGTATATATTATATATGTATGTTATATGCATGACAATGTATATTATATGTATATAGGCAAAACTGTGCCAAAGGACTAGAATGATATAGTATCCAGCATGTAATGTACCTTGCATATGCCTTACATGCACCAGGTCCAGGTTTGATTCCTGATATTCCAGATGGTCCCCAAAGCCCACCGTGGTGTGATTCCTGAGTGCAGAGCCACAAGCAATCCCTGAGCACAGCTGGGTGTTGCTAAGAAAAAAGTTCCACAGGACCGGAGCAATAGTCCAGCGGGTAGGGCATTTGCCTTGGGCACTCGGCCAGCCTGTGCTGGCCCAGGTTCAACCCCGGCATTCTATATGGTCCCCCGAGCACTGCCAGGAGTAATTCCTAAGTGTATAGCAAGGAGAAACCCTGAGCATTGCTGGGTGTGGACCCAAAAAAGCAAATAAATAAATAAATAAATAAGAAAAAAGTCCCAAGAAAAGGAAAAGGAATAAGGTGATGCACAATTACTTCAATTTTATACAAAGCTATTGTGTTAAGTAATATATACACATTATAAGATTATATCTTCTTTCGCTTAACACTCATTATAATTGTGAGATCAAATGCCATTGGGCTGCACTGGGCACATGACATGGTCAATGGAAACGTTTTATTGGCATCCACTTGAGCAAATAACAGGATGTCAAGTGATCAAGTGATAACTGTGAGATGGCTATGTATTTCAGGAGATAAAATATAAAAATGAAGCTTAAAGGACATCTAGGGGGAATCAAACTGCAGCCTGCGCCCTTCCAACCCTTAGCCCCCAACCCCACCTCAGGTGTGTTTGGGTATTTCAGGAGGACAGTTCCATTCAGAAATCCGGGTAAGCTTGTAGAGAGAAGCAGGACATCTAGGGGGAAGCAAGCTGGAGCCGCCTGGCCCTGCAGCCTTCCAACCCTGCCCCCACCTCTCACATCCTAAATTTCAAAACTGTGCAGATGTACTAGCATCCGCACAAAAACTTACTCAACAAATAATCTAGGAGCAATAGCACAGCGGTAGGGCCTTTGCCTTGCACGCCGGCTGACCTGGGTTTGATCCCCAGCATCCCATATGGTCCCCTGAGCACCGCCAGGAGTAATTCCTAAGCAAAGAGCCAAGAGTAACCCCCTGAGAATTGCCGGGTGTGACCCAAAAAGCAAAAAAATAAACAAACAAAAAACAAATAATCTAGATAGTGGTACCTGGTAACATAGCATTCAACATTCCTTACACACCACAAAAACTCCACAAACAGCCTAAACATCCCTAACTGTACAGCATACTCCACACAAGAACACACAATTTGCAACCATCAAAGTAGTAATGGTAAAAGCAATGCAGAACTCCACAAAACTCCTTGAGTGAAGTCACTAACCAAGTTGAGCCAAACAATTACAGTGAGCTCTATGACCTTCCTGAGAAGGAATTTCGCAATGAACTGCTAAGAATACATAAGGACCTCAAGGAAGCAATGGAGCGCAGAGTCAATAAAATACAAAAGGAAATGAGAGAAGAAATGAATAAAATACAAATGAAAATACAAAAGGAAATGACAGATATTAAAAAAAGTGATAGGTGAAATGAAAAATTCACTAGATGGCCTCCACAGCAAAGTAACAACTGCTGAAGAAAGAATTAGTGATCTCGAAGACGAGATGCAGAGACTCTCAGGACACTATTAGAAGATGAAAAAAGACTCACAGTTAATGAACAGACAACAAGAGATAATCAAGATGAAGTCAAAAAGAACAACATAAGGATCATTGGGTCCCAGAGGGGCAGGAAAAAAATCCTGATGAAGAAGCAACAGTCAAAGCCATCATTGCTGAGAAGCTCCCAGAATTGAATATTGTATGTTTCCAGATTCAGGAGGCTGAAGGATACCAGCTAAAAGAAATCCAAATAAGAATACTTCAAGACAAATCCTAATTAGATGTTATTAAATAAACCATAGATAGAGATAGAATACTGAAAGCAGCAAGATCTAAGAAGTCACATACAAAGGAGCATCCCTAAGATTCCCAGAAAGCTTCTCAGATGAAACGCTCTGAGCCCAAAGACAATGGTGGAATATCTTGAAAAGACTCAATGAAATGAAAGCTTCACCAAGAATTCTTTACATGGCTAGACTCACATTCAGATTTGAAGGAAAGATACACAGCTTCCTGGATAACCTACAGCTCAGGAACTTCATAGACTGAAAACCAGCTTTAAAAAGAAGACTGAAGGAACTACTATAAGAAAAGACAAACCCCAAAAAGCACAACAACCTTATTGAGAAAGATGGTACAAAATCCTACGACAATAATCTCTCTCAATGTCAATGGCCTAAATGCACCAAGTAAGAGACACAGAGTGGTAAAAGGGCTTAAAAAACTGAATCCAACATCTGCTGCCTACAAGAAACACATCTGAACAATCAGAACAAACACAGACTCAAAGTCAAAGGCTGGAAAACAATTCTCCAAGGAAACAACTATTCCAAAAAGGGTGGCCATACTAGTACTGGACAACATAGACTAAAGACTGAAAAAGGTCATAAGGAACAGTAAAGGCTATTTCTTAATAATTAAGGGATATGTATATCAGGAAGAAATCACACTCCTAAATATATACACACCCAACAAGGGGTCAGAAAATACTTAAAACAACTGCTAATGGACTTCAAAGAAGACATTGGCAGTAACACAATTGTAGTTGGATACTTCAACATTGCTCTATCAACTCTTGATAGATCAACAATACTGAAATTCACCAAGGAAATACTGACTCAAAAGGAAGAAATGGAAGAAAGAGAGCTGGTTGATATATACAGGACTTTTCATCCAAAAAAAAAGCTGAATAAACATTTTTTTCCAATGCACATGAAACATTCTTCAAGATATACCACATGCTGAGCCACAAAACATAGCTCAATAAAATTAAAAAGATAGAAATTTTGTCAACTATCTTTTTCAGATCATGATGCACTGAAAATGGAAGTTAGCCACACACAAAAAATAGAGTCAACAAATACCTGGAAACTGAACAACTCACTGCTGAACAAAACAGTGGGTCATAGAAGATATCATGATCACGATCTTCCAGTTCATCATCTATTTGCTAGAGTGGGCACCAGTAATATCTCCATATGTCCTGTCTCATGCTAGTAGAACCCAAAGGCATCCACTTGCACCAGAACGTAAAGACCTCAAACCATTATATTAGGTCATGAGAATGACCTAATATAAATATTACTGGTATTTGGCATAACAAATACAACACGAGCAGCTTGCCAGGCTTACAGGTGGCATACTCTTGTAGTCACCTCTAAATAAAGCATTTATTGATGAACCGTGGCGCCACTAGACGCCGCGCATGAAAGGGCTGTGATAGTCTGGTCTGCTGGGTGGAGTTGTGATGAAAGGGAAGTCTGGATGTGGAAAATGGCAGCTCCCAAGGAGTAGGGGGTCGTCTGGCTTGTTGTGAGGCTCTGCTGGGGTGGCAGGCCAGGGCTAGAACCCACCATGCCTCCTGGGAGCCTCATGAGCAGCTGGACCCAGTGCTGATCCCATAGAAGATATCAAAGGAGAAATCCAAAGATTCCTGGAAACATTTTGTCGAACCTGGTGGCCCCCCTGCCCAGGAGCTGCCCTGGGGTGACCAGCCATAGCATGCAGAGACTCAAACGCGGCTGGGGAACCTGGAACTCCGCTTTCCCAGGCTAATCTGATCATGGGGCACCCAGGAGGACAGATGGGTTTTGGGAGGGGCCCATCACCCTCTGGGGGGTTCTGGAAGCAGTCGGATGAGACTTGCCCACCACACTAGCCACCACCTTCGCTGTTCGGACGCTGGGATACTACCTCATGACCAGATTAACAGCAAAACCAGTTCGAGCCCAGGACTTGTGGCCGCTTGCAGCCGTGCGGTCCATCAAAATAGTGGAAACAGTAATGTCCTTTAATGCACTGCATTCTATAATGTGCAGGAAAGTTTGCGCGGAGGGAGAGATAGAGAGGAGAGAAAACACATACAGAACCTGCCAAGTAGTTGAGGTGTGGGAGGGTGGAGGGAGGTGGGGATATTGGTGATGGGAGATGGGTTTGGGTGGAGGGATGGGTGTTGGAACACTGTAGAACCAAAACTCTACATGAGCATCTTGCAATTGTATGTCTAAAATGGTGTAATAAAATTTGGGAAAAAAAAAAAAATTTAAAAATTAAAAAAAAAAAGATTCCTGGAAACAAATGAAAATGAAGACATGAACTATAAAAACTTGTGAGATACAGCAAAAGCAGTGTTAAGAGGAACGTTCATAGCTCTGCAAGCATTCATTAGGAAAGAAGAAAGGGCCCACATAAGTAACCCGAATCACAGTTCAAAATATCAGAAAAGGACCAACAAAAGGAGAACAATCCAGGCAGAAGGAAGGAAAAAATAAAACTTAGAGAGGAAATCAATTAGATGGAAACCCAAAAAAATAATTCAAAAGATTAATGAAACCAAGAGCTGGCTCTTTGAAAAAAATCAAAAAGATTGACAAACCACTGGCAAGACTTGTAAGGAAAGGGAAAGAGAGAACCCAAATAAATAGAATCAGAAATGAAAATGGGGACATCATAACAGAAACCACAGAAATCCAAAAGATCATCAGAGATTACTATGAGAGCCTGTATGCCGTGAAACATGAGAATCTAGAAGAAATGGATCAATTCCTGAAGTCCTATAACCTCCCACGGCTGAAACAAGAAGACCTCCAATACCTGAATAAACCCATCACCATCGAGGAAATAGAAACAGTAATTAAAAGTCTGCCCAAACACAAAAGCCCAGGTCCAGATGGGTTCACTAGCGAATTCTACCAAACCTTCAAGGAGGACATACTGCCTGTCCTGTTCAAGCTCTTCCAGGAAATAGAAGAAACAGAAACACTCCCAAACAGCTTCTACGAGGCACATATCACCCTGATACCCAAAGCTGCCAGAAACAACACAAAAAAAGAAAACTACAGACCAATCTCTTTGATGAACACAGATGCTAAGATCTTCAACAAAATAGTAGCAAACAGAATCCAAAGACTCATCAAAAAGATTATACACCATGACCAAGTAGGATTCATCCTGGAATGCAAGGATGGTTAAACATCTGCAAGTCAATATACATAATACATCATATCAATAAGAGAAAAAAGTAAAAAACCATATGATCATATCAAAAGACGCAGAGTAAATATTTGATAAGATCCAGTACCCATTCATGATAAAAAACCCTCCATAAAATGGGGATTGAAAGAATGTTCCTCAATCTAGTCAAAACCATCTACCAAAAACCCACAGCAAGTATCATCCTCAATGGGGGAAAAATTGAAAGTTAAAACAATCATTGGAAAAAAGAAGATGGGAGCCATCACCTTTCCCAACTTCAAACTGTACTACAAAGTGGTAGTAGTTAAACAACATGGTATTGGACTAAAAACAGACCTGTGGACCTATGGAATACAGTTAAGTATCCTGACACCTATCCTCAAATATATGAACATTCAATCTTTGAAAAAGAAGGAAAAAGTACCAAATAGAGCAAGGAAAGCCCTTCAACAAGTGGTGCATGGAAAATTGGACAACTACATGCAAAAAAATTAAATTGACCTCTGTCAAACACCATGCAGAAAAAATCAGACCAAAATGGATTAAAGATCTCAATATCAGACCTGAATCCATAAAGTATGTTGAAGAAAATATAGGAAAAACCCTCCACGATATTGAAGCTAAAGGGATCTTCAAAGATGAAACACCACTAACAAAGCAACTGGAAGCAAAGATAGACATATGGGACTATGTGCAACTAAAAAACTTCTGCACTTCAAAAGAATCAGTGACCAAGATACAAAAGACAGTCCACAGAATGGGAAAGAATATTCACCCAATACCCATTTGATAAAGGGTTAATATACAGCATATATCAGGCACTGGCAGAACTTAACAAGAAGAAAACAGCCAACTCCATCAAAAAATGGGGAGATGAAATCCTTCCTTGTTGAACAGAAACTTCAACAAGGAAGAAATTCGAATGGCCAAAAGGCATATGAAAAAAATACACTCATCATCACTATTGTCAGACAGATGCAAATCAAAACAACAATGAGATATCATCTCACACCAAACAGACTGGCACATATCCAAAAGAGCAAGGACAACAAATGCTGGCATGGATGCTGGGAGAAAGGGACTCTCCTCCATTGTTGGTGGGGATGTCAACTAGTACACACAGCCTTTTTGGAAAACAATATGGACATTCCTCCAAAGACTAGAAATTGAACTCCCATTTGACTCCGCCATACTACCCTGGAATATACCCCTGGAAGCCAAAAACACACAGCAGAAACATATCTGCACTTTTATTTTCATAACAGCATTTTTCGCAATAGCCAGAAACTGGAAATAACCAGAGTGCCCTAGAACAGATGACTGGATAAAAAAACTTTGATACATCTACATAATGGAATACTATGCAGCTGTTAGGGAAAATAATGTTATGAAATTTACCTATAAATGGATGGAAATGGAGAGGATCATGTTGAGTGAAATTAGCCAGAAGGAAAAAAGACAGATATAAAATGACTACATTGATCTGCATAATATAAATATATATGCATTTTGATACCAATATCCAATATCCAGAGCCTGGGGGCAGAGCCTATCCATGTGGTATTTGATATGCCAAAAACCAGTAACAATTATAGACCTCATTCCCATGACCTGAAGGAATGGTTTGAGGCTCTTTTGTTCCTGGAGTGAGCAGATGCCCTTGGGTTACACTAGCATGTGACAGGGATGTATGGAGATGTTACTGGTGCCCACTCGAGCAAATCAATGAACAATGGGAAGACAAGTGATACAAGTGATATAAGTGAAATTGGGAAAGTCAAATTGGTCAGAGGCAATAGAGTTCAAATGTTTGTGGTTTAAGCCCACACCCTCCCTAATTTCCAAACATCTCCCAATAGGAAAAATGTCCTCTCATTTTACATAGGTAATATGAGCAAATGGCAGTGTGAAGTTGAAGTGTTCTAAGACTTGTTTCAATCATGTCTTCCACTCACCATTCAATTCCTGCCATGTTCAGGCACCAGATATTCGGACTAGGTGGGGTTCAACAGATATTGGGGTCTGGAGGTCTCCCTGCCTTGTGTAGGGCCAATGGCTATTCCCCCTGTCCTAGGACAAAGAAGCATCACAACCAGTTCTAGAAAATCTAAGTCTTTAAACTTTCTCTACTCACTCCTCACTCCCACTAACTCCACACATACACCACCCCCAAGTCAAATCAATTCTGCCCGAGATATATATTGCACAAAAAGATATATATTGCACAAAAGACTTGGGGAAAGGCAGTTACAAGAGGTAGAGACTCTTTATTGTGAAACAATGAGGTGTTTCCACCTGGGGGCCATGGCCTGGCTCCAGGGGCTACAGGGTGCAATGCTGGGCACGTTGTTTTCTCTCATCCTTGGCTAGAAAACAATTATTTCAATAATATTTTTAGTCATTTTGTATAAACCAGTAAGAAAAATAGACACGACCTGGATTAAATTTTTGGAGTGATCGATCATTCCTGGGGTCATTTTGCCATATGTCCCGACTATATTCCTCTCACCAGATTATTTATTCCTGATCCCCTCACCTTTCTATTAATCTATTGCTTATCTTTGAGTCAGCACAGAGTTTACTCTATGAACTTCCTCTCAGAACATTGTGCAGGACACTTAGTTGGTCCCATGTCAAGGACGGGGTAATTCACTCACAATTTGCCCACAGTCCATCCAGTCCCTTGGTGGGACCCTCCTTTTGAGGTGTAGGGAACTGGAATCAATCTAAGGGCAATAGAGGCTTTTACTTAGGAAATATAACAGATGCCCCGGAGTAACTAATTCAGAGTTAATTTACTCATAAATGCATCACCTTAACTGCCTTCTTGTGTCTATAAAAAATCCTTTTTACTAGCATAAGCATATGTAAAGGGCTTACAAGAAAGAGAGAAGCAACATTCATTTGTATTACAAGCTCAGGGCTAGGAAGTAGGGCGGTGAATAAAGATAGTCCAATACTCTCTTGTTACATAGGTATTATGAACAGATGATTGTAAAAGCTAAAACATTCTAAGACCTGTTCCTTCCTTCGGAAGGTGCATCCATTATGGTCTTATTTGGACTGAGGCTGGAATGATGAGAGGAAAGCAGCTATACAAAACTCTCAAGAGATTAAGTAGAAAAACCAGCAAGTTTAAGTGCTTAGAGCAGCAAAGCACTCTGCCTACTCGAGGAAAGCAGAAGTGAATCACCCTCAGACAGAATAAAGACTGGGGCCAGGGAGAGCGTGTAGTGGCTAACACGCTAATTTGGGTTCAATCCCTAGCACCCTACATGGTTCTCTGAACCCTTCAAGGAGGTGATTCCTGAGTGCAGAGCCAGGGAAAAAGCCCTGAATACTGCCAGGTGTGACTGAAAAATAAAAACGAACAAAGACAGTCAAAGTCTGGCTGCAATTAGCAAGATTGAGTACCCGGTAGGTTAGACCTGTAGGGCTTTACACATCATAGTAAGGAGTTTAACTTTTATTCTAAGGTCACTTAGAGTGAGAAGTGATTAGAGGGTTTCATGTAGGAGCTTATTTTAAAAGTATCATTAAAATGACTTTATGGGAAAAAATATAAAGATTGCATGGCAGTTGTACAAGAAGATTGGATGTACATAAGTAGAAGTTAAGTAGGTTCTTGGAAGAGATAAGTATTTGTTTTCTTCTTGTACAAACAAGTATTCATCCATTAATAATTTGTGTTTGTTTTAATATTGGAAGCTAAAAAACAGAGAAAAATAAGAGAGTTGCCAAATATTTTACTTACTCAGATAACACCTCTTGGGAATAAATGATTTTGGGTTCTGGAGAAATGAAAAGTTTATATGTCTATTGGGAAACCAAGGAGGGAGTACAAGGAGGTTATTGGATTAATGTTTTAGATCTTACGGTGATATATATATATAAAATATATAGTATGTACTTTATTATTAATATATCACATGTATATTATGTATTATATATACTGAGAAGATGTAGAGGTGGAAGAAGTAGTTGTAAACCAGCAAAATATAGAGTATCATGAGAAAGATTATAACAAAGAGATTCTCACTCAAAAATGAGAATCAGGGTCCAATTGATAAGCTGATGCTTTGCATGCAGGAGCACAGAGTTCAAGGCCTGGCACCACTTGATCTTCCAAGCACTATCAGAAGTGGCTCCTAAGCACCCTGGAGTGTGTGCCCCACCTCCCAAATTTAGAATCAGATGTAGGGGATGGAGCCATGATATCTTTGAAACTACTGTTCCAAACAGATTAATGTATTTTCACTTAATCCTTGTCTTCAAACACATGAATAGCAGGACTTGTAACATTTGTAGCAGCTCAAACATTAAATTAGTAAGCAATGCATAATTATATACCATGTTTTACCGACTATAAAGGAGGTAGAATTGTTTACACTAAGTTTTCCTGAGAGCAGTGGAGATGGAAATAAATTTGATGACCCTAAGACTTGAAACAGAAAAATCATTTAGAAATCTTTGCAGTTGATGAAGTCAAAACATGTCTTCAGTGGTCAGCAAGGACACTTGCTTATTCTGGATTCTCATCTTTTTAACTGACCCTCAACAGAGGTCTTTGACAGAGGTCCTTCCCTCTCTCCATCCTGACACATCACTGAATCCAAAGGATCCACCTCTGGCTTTGTCCTAACTCCTGTTCTCCTTATTCCCAGGGAGAATATCATATAAATCCAAAGCCAGAGACCATGCTGCCCATCATGACCAAGCTTCTACCACAGGCCTTTCCTTTCCCTAAGTTCCAGGCTCATATTTCAAATTTTCTACTTCATCACAGCTGTTGCATTTCAGATAGAATAAACCCAAAGTCAATTTCATTGTTTTCCACCCACTACTTACTCTGTCTCTAGCAATCTGCTAACCAATGATATCCTTTGCTTTACAGACAGCCATGCCAGAAATATGAGAACCATCCTTGGCTTTTCAATTACCTCCCACATTGACTCTCAGCCCAAGCCTTGCCAATAATATTATATTCCTATCATTCTCAAACCTCTTTTCCTCCCTCTTCCAGGGCTGTTACAAATTCTTTGTCATCTTTTGCCTAGACTGTTTCAAGCTTTTTAACTGTTTGCACAACCTCTCTCCCCCATGACTCCCAGGCTTGTAAGCCTTTGGTGGCCTCTCTGTTCTCTCTGACAGTCCACGTCAAAGAGGTTTCTGTGGCGATGGCGTTAGGGGTGCTGGATTTCTTTAAAAAATGTGTTCAGGCATAATCTAAAGCATATACAAAAGCATATTCAGGATATAAAGATGACATAACCCTGCCACAAGCTTTAATTATCTCCACTGATCCTCGTGCTTATAGTTTTATTTATAGTCTTATTAGCTACCAGAGACAATGGGTTTATTGTGACTAAAAAAAAGACAAGGTACAATCTGTATTAAATCCAAATAGCATCCCTTCATGATATCCAACCAAATAAATGTCTTCTTAGTTTAAAGAGAAAGATTAGGAGAAAATTGAGCTATGATATGGCACACATTTATAATAGTATGAATATGGCTCTGACTAAACTCCCTGTCAATGATATAAAAAACAAGTAGGTATCAAGGCAGGGTATTCTTTGTTATTTCTGCGGTGTCATGGACCAAATTCAGAACCATATACTTGTAAGGTACATGCTCTACCACTCAGTAACACAGTTCTCTGAGCAAAGCTTTCGTCTAAAAGAAACCATGACAATGTTAAATTATAGGTTTTGTAATTCATAGAATTAGTTTGATTATATAAGATATTTATAAATAAGGACTTATGCTTTGTTCTATATATGTACACGTAAGTAAGACTAAAAAAACAAATGAACAATGGAAATCACATAGATATTTTTTAAAGGCATCCATATGCTACCCATGTATAAGAAATGCCAGTATACGAGCTCCGATCCAAATGTCTCAATATGGTGACAGCTTCATCCAAGATTCAACCCTCCTCATCTCCTACTGCTAAGTGCATTCTAGTACAACCAATTGAAATAGCTGATTTCGTCTAAATTATCCTGGCTTTTCCCTACTGCTTGTTTTGAAGTTTAGGTTCCTTTGCACTCATGTCCCTATTTTGATGAGTTTAAACTCAATTTCATCTGGTAGATTCCCTGTTGCTTTATTTCTTTCTCATCTCTTTCTTTGCAACTCCAAGCAGGAAGGTAAAGGGAAGCAGTCTTTTTCAGAAGTCTTTCACTAGGACCCATACATCTATTCCGATGCAATGTATTGTTTTACCTATTGATTTAGTCAGCCTTCACGATCACGATCACGATCTTCCCGTTAATCATCTATTTGCTAGAGTGGGCACCAGTAATATCTCCATATGTCTCGTCTCATGCCAGTAGAGCAAAGGCCATCGGCTTGCTACAGGAACATAAAGAGCCTCAAACCATTATATTAGGTCATGGGAATGACCTAATATAATTGTTACTGGCATTTGGCATGTCAAATACAACATGAGCAGCTTGCTAGGCTTGCCGTGCGGGAGGCATATTCTTTAAACACCTCCAAATAAAGCATTTATTGATGAACTGCTCGGCCGCAGCGACCACGTGAGCCGGGCTGTGATGGGCTGGTCGGTTGAGTGGAGTTCTGAAGAGAGGGAAGTCCGGATGTGGAAAATGGCGGCACCCATGGAGTGGGTGGGGGGTCGTCTGGCTTGTTGTGAGGTTCTGCCGGGGTGGTGGGCCAAGGCTAGAACCCACCATGCCTCCCGACTGCCTCATGAATGGCTGGGCACAGGGAGAGCAAGGAACCGCTCTGCCCCATGTCTAAGAGTCTCTGGACCAGCATACCTGGGCCGGATTGAGGAAGAAACGGCTGCAGGGTGGGTGTCGATGATCAGGGCTGTGATGGGCTGGTCGGCTGAGTGGAGTTCTGGGCCGGATTGAGGAAGAAACGGCTGCAGGGTGGGTGTTGATGATCCTAATGTGATGGGCTGGTCGGTTGAGTGGAGTTCTGAAGAGACGGAAGTCCGGATGTGGAAAATGGCGGCACCCATGGAGTGGGTGGGGGGGGTCGCTCTGGCTTGTTGTGAGGTTCTGCCGTAGTGGTGGGCCAAGGCTAGAACCCACCATGCCTCCCGACTACCTCATGAACGGCTGGGCACAGGGAAAGCAAGGAACCGCTCTGCCCCATGTCTAAGAGTCAGCCTTATTTGCAAAAAATGTGAAATTAGAGATTTATGCATCCTTGTCCTATTAGTCTCTGGTTTTTATCTTAGAATGAAATATTCAATGGGAAATTATATATGTATGAATTCATGTCTATGAAGGAGAGATGTGTAGAGAGAGATACATAGTGAAACTGTAGATGGATGGAAATGGATGGATTTAGGAATGGGTAGGTAAAGAGAAGATTAGTGAAATTAATTATATGAAGAATGCTGTCATTTAAGAATGCAATATATTTTCTCTCAAGAACAACTGAGAAATCATATTCCTTTTGACTAACATTTATCATTGACTTAGATTTAAAATAATGTTGCAATAGTGTTCTTATTACCACATGACTTCATATGTAGATTATGCTATATAATGTATTTTATACATATTTTCATAATTTATCAGATCTTGAGTTATAGATATCCTTTGATTAATGTATAGAAAACTTTAAGCAGTGAACTTAAATAACAAGGTATATATATTTTAAAGTATATATTAATAAATGCATGCCAGAGCCTGGCAAGCTACCTGTGTCATATTGATATGCCAAAAAGCAGTAATGATTATAGACCTCATTTCCATGACCAGAAGAAATGGTTTGAGGCTCTTCATGTTTCTGGAGCGAGCAGATGCCCTTGGGCTTCCCTAGCATGTGACAGGATGTATGGAGATGTTACTGATGCCCGCTCAAGGAAATTGATGAACAACAGGAAGACAAGTGACAAGTGATATTAATAAATACTATATTTCATTTCTATAATTTTTCCAGTGAAACTATAATGGTGATAAAAAGCTATATATCTGATATGACACTTCAAATTTGTAAAAAGCTGGGGCCGGAGTGATAGCTCAGAGGGTAGGGCGTTTACCTTGCACGCGCCAGCCTATGCCAGTCTGGTTTCTATCCCCGGCATCTCATATGGTCCCCCGAGCACTGCCAGGAGTAATTCCTGAGTGCAGAGCCAGGAGTAACCCCTGAGCATTGCCGGGTGTGACCCAAAAAAGCAAAAAAAAAAAAATTAGTAAAAAGCGATATATCAAAATGACAATTGGAAGGAACAGTGGTTAGTTTGAACAAGGAATTCTATGGTTAACTGGCTTTCCTCCACAGGCTAATAAACTCCCTAAGAAGAACTGTTAATTACAAAGGAAGGCCAATCGAATACTAATTATTCTTTGTTTAATTTGTGCTATACAAATGCTCCTGAGTTTTGCTAGTTTTTACATGGTTTGGCTTCAATGTTTGCTAGTAGATAAAAATTTGGCCATGCATGCAATTGGTTCACAAATAAAATACATATTTCCTGTCATAACTTTGCAATAGCCTCTATTTTTGGCTTTTAGCCATGGCACAGAAGATTCATATAATAATAGATAAAATAGTGTCATTGAAAGAATGTATTTCATACTGTTTTAATAGTTGTCTTGTATTTAATATAGATTTTCCTTGATATTCAGAAAATTTAACAGTATAGGAAGCAAATAAAGGTAACAAGAAAAAATTGACATTACAGTAAAATCAAGTAAATTTCTTCAGCATTAAAAAAATCATAACATGAAGAATGTGCATTATAACATGAGATATTGTAGATATAATACATAGCAATGATGGGACATATAACAGAAGCAACAGATTTGTTCATGAGATTATGTGCAAACATAAACTTTCCTTTGCTTACCTTCATACATTGTCTCTTGGAAAAAATAAGGTTCACAGTTGAATTTCGGGAGCAACTCAGGGCATTAGGAGCAGCCCTAGATAATCCCTTGGGGTCTCCTGATTAATTGTGAAATTGATGCAGGAGAATTTATGTATTCATTTTCCTGAACAGTAATTGAATTAACACACTGGCTGCAACTTTTCAGGTAAGAGTCCAGATAAACATTTGCTCCAGTGAAATTAAGTAAAGGGAAAAGTAGCATTATAGCGAAGGAAATTAGACTGATATTCTTAGTTTACCAAACAAAAGCAAAATGGGGTAGTGCAATGTGTCTATTATGGTAGTTTTTGAAATTAACACAATTACTAACTTGTGGAACTTAGATTTGAACTCAGGTCAGCCTGACTACGAACACTCAGTTTTCTGTCTACCACTCTGTGAAATGCACTTTTCCTAGCACAGCACATGCATGCAACTCCAGTGTTAAAAACACCTTGATCATGAAGAATCATGGGTGATTTGATTTGCAGGAAAGCTGACAAGGAATGATGTCAGAATCTGTTTTGCTTTCCATCAATTCAAAAAAGAATATTAGGCAAGTTAATTCTTTAGGGTGATTCTATAGCAATCCACTGGGAATGTTAAATGAAAAGAGTTTGAAAATTAGAAAATTAATATGAAATTGTTGATATTTGATAAGAATTGAGAAGTCTCATAAAGATAGATGAGTGTCTCCAGAAAATATTTCTCTAATTATTAGAGGAAAAGAAAGTGAATTCTCCAGTTGCAAAGACCATTTGTTTTGTATGCCAGCCTAAGCTCCCTACTTAGGCTGGCATACAAATGTTTTCCTATGTAAGAGATCCATATAGTAAACTGTCAATCATAGACATTTTCTGTCTGTTCTTTTTCTTACTTTCTTTTTCTTTTTACTTTTTGAGTGATGCCCAGTGATGCTCAGTGGTCACTCCTGGATCTACACTCAGGCATTACTCCTGGCAGTGTTCAAGGGACCATTTGGGATGGCGGGGACTGAACCACAGTGGGCCATGTGCAAGACAAATGCCATACCTACTGTACTATCGCTCCAACCCCTCTTTTCATACTTTATCTACATGTTTTCCCTGTAGGATCCTCTGATCTTTAGTCTCTATCTGTTCTTCCTATACACGATCCAGCACCAGAATCTTGTCTTTAAGCACAAAATTATAGGGAAAACTGCATCCCTGTCTTTTCTAATCTTGTCTGTTGGTTTTCTTATCTGTTGTCAGGAAGCGAGCGACAGTTTAAATTGCTGTTCATCAGAGCTTTAAGCATAGATGCTATATTTGAAAGATCATGTAGAAAAAAGCTCATGTATTTCCACCTGGGTAAGACTTCTATCTCTTTGGAAATTTCTCTTTTACATTAAAGACCTTGAGTGTTCAGTTTTATGTAGCATATACAGACTGATTTATATTGATGTACACCAAATATTTCCGTCATGTTATAATGCAATGTTACTTTTGATAAATGCTTTGATAAGTAAGCATGTTTTAAATTCGAAAAAAGACCAAAAAAGAAACTGAAAGTCCACAAAAGTTATGGCTTAATTATACATAAGCGATTTCTTAGAATCGTTTATGTATAATTAATGCATTATTAATTATAATTAATTATGTGAGAGGAGAACATGTGAGAATGCATGCTGTTTTACAGTTATATTTGTGGTTACTTATCCTGGTTTGGTTAATAGGACATATGTGGGTATTTAGTAATAAATTAAGTACAGTGAGTTTCCCTAGCTGAAAACTTTCTTGAACATGATTTGCTATCTTATCGCCATGCTCAGTCACTAAAAAGATCTTGAAATATAGGATGTACAAAATAAACAATAATCAAATAAAATTCAAATGTATTTATCAGTTTCTTCAGTTAAGCTGCACTTAAATGAAGGAGAAAAATATTTCTATAAATACTAAGTGAAAAGCTAGTGATTTTTGATACTTAATGAACATTGATACTTACTGAACAAATGTGCTTCTTTTCCTTTGTACCTCTCTGTCTTCCACTACCTCTTTTAATCTTTAAGTCATCTGAACTAAATCCTTCCACCATTCCCACAGGTCCAGTAAAACATGTAAGTGATATAACAACCATGGTGCTTGCACCCTTCTTATTTAACGGAAGTGTTTCCAGGAGGCTAAACGAAGGTTGCAATCAGAGATCAGAGAAAGGTGCTCACTTCCTTTCTCCCCCTCCATTACTACCTCTGAGAGCATTCATTTATCCAGGCAAGAGGATGAAATAGGGAAGAATTCAGTTGCAATAAGCTTGATGAGGAAAACAATGGGAGTGACTGAATAAACATAGACCATCAGGAAAAGCCTAATTGCCTCTGTCTAGGCTGTGTTGCTCACCTCACATGATGGATGGTACCAGTAGGTTGGGAAGGTAAAGTACAAAAGATTAAGATAAATGGCAAAGACAGAAAAAACCCGGAAATCTCCAACAAAGCTTTTTATGGGCAACAACTTGCCTGGAAGTTCACATTTAAAAATTAAGTTTCTATGTGTATTTTTCCCACTACATCTTTTAATAGGAACCAAAGTTGATTGTGAGAAAGTCAGAGGATAAGGAACAATCTTTGAGAGGCTCCATAGTACCTCGTTAAACTCTGAAATCACTTGTCTCACTTGTATTACTTGTCTTCCTGTTCTTCATCGATTTGCTCGAGCCAACACCAGTAACATCTCCATTCGTTGGGAATGAGGTCCTTTATTGTTACTGTTTTTGGCATATCGAATACACCACGGGTAGCTTTCCAGGCTTTGCCGTGGAAATTCTGAAAAGCTTTGTTAAAAGGCTGAAAACCAAGACTGCTCAGGACAAGCTCAGTGCAGGCTCAACCAAAAGTTCCCTAGAACAGAACCTCCTTCACCACCCCAGAGCCAAAGCTTTAGCTGAATTACTTTCTACAGTGTTGACACATGTTCTCCTCTCACGTCGTAAATGTGCCACCCTCATAGTCCCCGTTTAATTACTGTTTATTAGAAATGAGTTCCCTCCACATTCCAGAGTGGCACTTTTCATTTTCAGTCAGTGACGTTTCCTCTTGTGGAAAGTTTACCCTCCCCCCGCTACCAATAGTTTGGTCCCAAGTTCCCAGTGAGCTGAAGACTTGGAGACAGTGGCTCAAAGCCTGGAGCCAGCACATTTTTTTTTGCTGATAATGAAGTTTTTACAAACTACACATGGAGAATAGATAGCTGTCATTATATTTTCCAATCAAATTCTCTCTGAATTAACTGTTCTAGGTCTCTGGGATGTCCCATTGCCCTCTTTTTAGAGAACAAACAGCTGATTTAACAGGAATTACAATTTTCCCTGTCTGGTTGCTCACTTCTAATGCATATAGAATCGACACACCCAGAAACAAGTCAATTGGATCACAGCAAAATAGTCTGGAGGTCAGTGCAAATTTGAGCAAGTTTTTACAAGCATTGTGTAAAATGACAACTGATCTTCATAGAATGTCAAGAATTGAATGTTGGAATAACCCAATACACAGGAATTATTTCCAAATCAATTCAATTAATAATGTGGGTTTTTTTGGTAAGAATCAGAATCACCCAAATCTATGAAATACTTTTGATAAACAAAGCTCCTGCTAAGACAATGAGGCCATTTATTATCACCAGGGAAGGGCATCGCCACCAATATAGGAAGCTGAGATTTTAAAACTTTGGGTAATTAATTTCAATCAGAGCTGAATTCAAGGTCGGTTGTGTAATACCAGCCATTATTTTCCCTTTGCTACCTTTGGCAGGGATTTTACATGGCTCATCCATAAATAATTAAAACCAAAGTTTCTGCTGCATCAGCTTAACTACTGCAGGGAAATGCAGAGGTCCGAGATTTTATTTCATTTGGACACTAATAGAAAAGGAAACAACCTTCTCTGGATATTAAGAAATGAGTCTTACTTCCTGCATAAACAACACCATGTCTTTTTTAAGTGTTCAATATGTTCATTTCCATCTGGACCTTTCAAAACTGCTTGAGTAAATTGAGAAAAATTGCAAAGGCAAAAGCCTTGTGCACATATTGCCGGCATGAACTCATTGAAATTTGAGGTAACCTCCAACTGACAATAGTGAGTCAGCAGGATAATGTAATCTTTTGTGGGGCACATGATGAAACAACAATTTGAAATTTAACAGCATGAATCATGGTCACAGGCAAAAAGGGTGTCCACAGGGACCCTTGGAACCTCCCGTTTTGGATTGGTTTGCAAGAGACAATCAGTAGGGTGTTCATGCGATGAGAAAGACAATGAATGGGGTTAAAACTGGTTTAAGAGTTGGTTAAAAATCAGTGGATAATATTTTAATTTCTTTAGAGGAAATGATTTTGATTTTTCTTTATTCATGAAAATGTTTCATTTAATTTACAACAGATGCTGCTTTGAACTATTTATATTAAAGTGAAGAGATTTAGTTACAACCCAAACCACTGTATTTCAATTCAATAAGTGACTGCATATACATAAGTAGAACTCTGGATTAATACCATTGTGGGAGAGAAAGAAGAGCAAATTAGATATTGGAGGTTTGAATGTAGCTGCCTAAGCAAATGTAAAACATTCAGCTTACCCATTCCAAAATTGAGGAATCCGCTTTGGTAAAGTAGAAGAAATCCTCAGTTAGAGTCACAACTCAGGTCAGAATTGTGTCAAAGTGGCTCAAATGTTCAGGTGGATTGAGTCCCTTTGGATCATCTATGTTATATTTATTTGAAAGTCACTTTTTAAATATACTGGTATATATTTAGTGAGAACAAAGAGTGAGTAAAGAGGAACAAGGATACGAGGGGCCAAATGAAGGGCAGAGCGTATGCTACTGAGAAATAATGACAGTTTGGGGACCACCGCATTGGCTCAGAGAAAGTGATTTCCTTTATGACATCGGGTTCTGGTGCTAAACACTGACGCTGCAAGTGTGAGGGGTTCAGACTTTTCTGCTCATAAAGCTTGAAGGGTTTCCTTTTATGAGTTTTCTGTGCAACCCCAAGATCTAAACCAGTTGTTTGAGTGGACACAGCAAAATTAAATACTTTTCTATTCATGACCACCACCACTGATATCCAGGTCTTAAGCACTAGCCTCTTCTATTCACTTTAATTCCAGAGTAACACTTGGATATTAAGTTAAGCTTGTTCATTATAATGACACACCAGGATATGCTCATTCTTAAATCAGGTATGAAAGAAAGATCACGGAGTCCTTTTGAAGATTTGTGTGGTCTTGGCTAAGCGTGCTTACTTCTTAGAGTAAAGAAAGTACTTAGTGAACAATTTATTCTTTAAAAAAATGTGAAACCCTATTGAGATATAATCAAAATATAAAAAATCTGCAAATATTTCAAGGAACCAAACTTTGCAATTGAATGGTTCTAAACATAAGCATACATCCTGATGATAAACATATAACCTCCAAAGTTTTCTTGCATTTCTTTGTTTTTTTAATTTGTGTTGAGATCACTTACATAAGATCTAAACACTTAGCTCTCACATTACTGCACAACAGAGGATTCTTAATGTAAGGCAATATACTGTTTAGTAAATATCTGGTAGCTACTCATTTTACATAAGTGAAACCTTACATCTATTTAACAACCTCATCTTTTCTCTTTCCCAAGGAAAAGCAATGATCATTCTACTATTGTGGGGTTTTTTGTCGTTGTTGTTTGGGACCCACCCTGTGATCTTAAGCCTTACTCCTGGCTCTGTGCTTAGAGATCACTCCTGATGGTGCTCTGGGGACCACACAAAGGCAAACACCCTACCAGCTGTACTAGCTCCCATGTCCACTATACTGCTATCTTTTTCTTATTGTTTTAGTTACTTCATTAAGTAGAATCCAACAATATTTCTGTGTCTTACTGTGACCTAGATAATTCATTTAACATATTGTCTCTGTGCTCACCATGTTGTTGAATATGCAAGACTTCCTTATTTTGCAAAGCACTATTGCATCTTATTGTGTGTATATCCCAATTTCTCTTATTCATTTATACATCAGTGGGCATTTAAAGTGTTTCTCCACCTGGCTGATAATAAGGAATGCTGAAGTAGATATGGATGTGCAGATATCTCTTCAGTGTCCTATATATTTCAATTATTTTGAATATATAGTGGGACTCAGGATTGTTGAATAATATGATAGCTCTATTTTACAACTTTTTGAGAATCCTTGTTACTATTTTTCAGAATATTTTAGACCTTTTATACTCCTAACACAAAGCACAAAGGTTGGAATTTCTTCTCCTCATCACCTGAACATGTCACTTATATTTGGGGAGTGATGGGAGCGATAGTTACGAGGTGATATCACATTGTAGTTTCTATTTCCATTTCTGGTAATTATTGATGCCAAACACCTTACTCTAACCCTGCTGGTCATTTATATGTTTCCTTTGGGGGGAAAAGTCTATTCAAGCCTTTTGTACATTTTTAAATTAAAGTTTTTCTGTCACTTTTGAGTTAAAGAAGTTCTTTATATATTTTAACATGAAGTTATTCTTAGATATATACAGTTTGCAAATATTTTATTACATTTTATCATTTGCCTTTATGCAGTTCTGTTCATTGTTTACTTTCAGGGCAGAGACTTTTCAGTTTGATAGACCCCCAGGTGTCTATTTTGGAGTTTTGTTGCCTCAGTTTTGAGTGTTCTTTCAAGAAATCATTGTAAAGACCGATGTCCTGAAGCATCCTCTGTGTTTTTTTTTCAGGGGTATTAAGGTTTTAGATCTGTGCTTAAGCCTTAAATCCACATTGAGTTTATTTATATATATAGTATAAACAAAACATGAAATATAGTCTTATTTCACATGTTAATTCTAGGTTTTAATTTTCTTAAACAGCAGAAAATGATACTGAAATTATCCTGAAGGAAATAAATATATACAGCACCCACATGCATACCAATACACTTGCACCTTTATATCAATGTTGGTCGTGATCTATTCTGAGCATTTAGAATTGTCTAAGCATAAAGCAGCACTGAGATATGTGTGTGACTTTAAAACCATCCAGCTCCCAAGTCAATCACATGTGACATTCTGTCCTTATCTGAGAAACAAGCATATTGGCTCCACAGAGACATATTTAAAATGTCTTCTAGCAGCTAGAGAAGATATGGAACAAACAAGAAGGCTGAATTATAAAGATAAAAAAGAAAGTCTGATTTATTTTAGCATTTCTCAAAGACAGAAAAAATATAATTTAGAACATTTAAGAATATCACGTGCTTATTCTAAACTGAGCTGTAAGTCTTAAGCTTGCTTTAGTCCTTAGGAAAAAATGAGTGAAATCAGCCTGTTTGGAGGTACAGAAAGGGGGAAAAAGAAGACAAAGGCGATTTTCCCTAAGCTGATACCTGTGGAGCTTCGTCTCCTCCGTCTCCTACCATCACTGGTAGGAAGCTGACTCTACCTCAATAAGATGAAATATGGTTTCTCCTGGGTATGGGGCGGGGCTTAAGTGGCATGTTTCTAATAAAAATAATTCTGTATTTTCACATATGCGAATTTTCAAAGGAAGTGGAGCAGGCAGGTATAGATAGATATAGATATAGATAGAGATAGAGATAGAGATAGAGATAGAGATAGAGATAGAGATAGAGATAGAGATAGAGATAGAGATAGAGATAGAGATAGATAAAGTATAGGTATAGATATTGATATAGATGATATAGGTACAGATTTTTTTCCACAGAGAATTTACTAACTGTACCAACTGCTTCAAAGTACCCATTTCAGCTTGGTCATTCTAGCTTTTTGGTTCTTTCCTTCTTACTGTTCCATTTTCCATATATTAGGTCTTTAGCACCCTATTCCCAAGATTCTGGCAAAAAAAAAATTGAACTAAAGTTCATTTCAGTGAAATCCTCTCAAAGACTGGAGAGCATGTGATTGAGATGCAACAGTGAAGAGGTTGATATTGGACCTAAGGCTTGGAAAGTCTCAATAGCTGTATATCGGCCCAGCTCATTCACATTCTTCTATTTGGTTTTACCCTGTGACTGTAGGGGTGTTTTCATGTTTAGGCAAATTTTTTTAATTTTTTGAGACGTCAAATGTCTCATCTCAAACAGGGCATATGATTTCTCTAAATTTTGGTTGTATTGTTGTAGTTAGCATCCGCCTCTCTCCGTGTTGCTGGAGATCTGATAGAAAGGTGGCCTTTATACCTTTTGACATGGCGAGATGTCAGAATACATTCTACCATTCTCCAAATTTAGGAAGACATTCAGGAGCCACCTGAGCCCAAGGCATGTAGGTTCTAGTGACAGCTCAGTCCTACAGCCCTGCAACATCCTGGCTTTAGTAACAGCTACGGCCATAAAGGTTCCTGCCCAATAATTTGGAGAAACGAGTTGAGAGAAAGGTAAAAGCATGTTGAGAGAAAATGTGTACAGAAAGTCCTCATGTGTTTGGGAGTCAGGGTCTCTTACTTCCATGCACAATACTTAGAGCTGGTGACTCCCAGTCTGGGAGAGAAGGGGCAGAAATGCATAAGTCACTGGGGAACTTCATCAAGATGCTCAAGATGACTTTATTTGTGTTGAGTGAAGCATGCACCGTTCACAGGCAGAGGCCCTGAGTAGGACCCGGGGCTGTGGTAGAATCAAATAAGCCAAGGAATTCTGCATTGTCCCCCAAACCTTTCCAGAGAAAATCACCTCCACAAGAATCTTATAGGGGAGGTTGTGGGTGTGTGAGCAGTAAAAGCATGTGAAGAGAGATCATCATCGTTTCCTCTCATGAGTATTTGAGTCAGGGTAGAATGCCTGTCGAATTGGTTTAACAGGGCCACCCACTATTAAGCTGTAACAATGAGGGATAACTCAGTTTTGATACATATTGAGATGGTCCTTGAAGGCGCTCTCTAAGAATGAAACACACCTGTGAAATGAAAATTCTAATCAGTTTGTTAAATTAGTTGAACCTAATTGTACTAAGTGGCTCTGCATTATATATTTAATGCTTTGGTTCATAGGTTTGTTTCTAGACTTTTCCTCACCAAGTGGATAATTGCAATAGCTTGGTAGGAACAAACTAGAGGAGCAAGCCAGAGGGAGAACAACTGTGGAAGGATATAGATACTCTTTCTTCTTTATCAGAGTCTGTGTAATTAGTGCTTTTGACTGTAGCTCACCTTTAGGCTAGTCACTTCTAGCTCAGTATCAAAAAATATCCTCCTTAATTTAATCTCAATGGAACAGACATCTCTGAATGCAGCAGTTATGTGTACCTAGGTCGAGAAGTCAACACTATGAACAACCTAAAACCTGAGCTGCCCAGGAGGAAGAGAGCGGCATGGAATGCCTTCAAAGGCATCGAAGAAATAGCTAAAAGGACAAAGAACCTCCGGCTCCGGGCACATCTCTTTGACTCCACCGTTCTCCCTGCATTAACATACGCCTCAGAGACCTGGGCCCTACGAAAGCAGGATGAGAATGCTATTCGGGTCTTCCAGAGAGGAATCGAAAGAGCTATGCTTGGAATATCACGCCTCACTCAAGTGAGAGAAGGAATTTGGAGTTCCTACCTCCATCACTATTCCAGAATCAGGGTCACTGTCTCATTTGCCAAGGCATCGAAAATCAGATGGGCTGGACATGTAATGCATTTTGGAGATGACCACTGGACTAGAGCCGTTACCGACTGGATCCCATGGGATGTCAACAGATCACATGGCCGCCCACCTACAAGATGGTCAGACTTCCTTGTCAAGACCCTGAAGGAACGGTTTGAAGATCTTCATATTCCTGAATCAACCAGATGCCATTGGGCTACATTGGCACGTGATAGGGTCCAATGGAAATGTTACTGGCGCCCGCTGGAGCAAATCGATGAATAACGGGATTCAAGCGAAGTGATCAAGTGATCAATTTAATCTCAATTTAAGAATTATCAGATTATCAACTTGAAAAAATTCAGTTTTGAAGTAACATGAAGCTAGCATTTTTGTTCTAAAACGTGTTTTCTACTGATGACTATGCTATAAATGTGCTGCCTGCAAGCCCTCCTAAAGCCACCCAGCAGGGTCACACTTTATTTCTGTTACAGCAGGAGGGAATTTATCACCAATGGTGGTTTTAAAAGGCATGCAAACTGCCGGGTGCAGGTAGTCAGTTCATTCTGAAAGTTCATACATGTGTGGATTGAGTTTATGATCCCCACACCCCCATTTCAGCTGACCCATGTTTGGAGCCTACATAACCTTACTATTAGATGATGCTTCAAACATACAGACATGCCTTGCTTTGAGTTCCTTAAGTCTAAAAGGTAGTCATCAAAGAAGTAAACACAATGAACATGTTCTGTAGACTTTCAACTCAGCTACACTCAGAAAACCAGTACCAGAAGACCTGGTAGTGTGAGGAGACACTTGGGAAATGGAATCTCTGCTGAGACAGGTCCCAGAGAGAAGGTGCAGAATAAGTTCAAAGATCCTGACATTAGACTAAGTTCACAGACACAAGAAATTTGTTTCAGGACAATGGGATCCATGAGACAAAAAAAGGTGATGGACTTGTTTTCTACAACAGATTTCCACAATCAAGACATTGGGTCAAGCTCACTTATTTTCTCCTTGTTCAGGAGATTAGAAATGGAAACCAAGGTCTAGTCAGGGTGTTTTCCTTCTGGAGACTCAAATCCTTATGGCTCATCACCCCTTCCCTGAATCTATTTCACATCTGTGATGCTACAATCCTCAGAGGACTCTATAAGATGAGATTTATGGCTCCTGCTATTCAGTATCACCTCATCTTAGCTAAACCTGCAGAGATATTTTTTCTCCAAACAAGATTTTATTCTGAGTTTCTAGGAGAAACTAAATGGGGGTTGGGGGGCTCAGAGTAGGTCACGATTCAAGAAAGTATAGCAGGTGATTGCCAGATCAACCAGAACCTTAGAGTCAATGATATGGAACTTTGATTTTTCAATATTAAATATTAACCATAAGGGTTTCTAGAAGAGGAAAGAGATTACCTCATTCATATATTCATAAGCTCATGCCTACTACTAAGTGAAAAAAGTGTTTTAGTTAGAAAAGAAATATAAAAGTCAGTTGAGTACTAAGTTCATGAAGGTGAGACATGTTAAAGGTTTGAGTTAGGGGCAAACGTTTACAATAGAGAGATGTGGACGTTTGGGGAAACAATCTGAGCAATGTAAGAAACATGTAGTGTGGCTGATGTGGGCAGGAGAGAGGAGGAAGGAACTCAGATCTGCGCTTTGAGCCACGGGGTGGTGGGTGGTACCAGACAATGCAACAAGGAAGATTGCCAGGCAGGCTGGGATGGATTACAGTGAGAAGTTCCATTCTGGAAATATTATGTTTGCGCTGCATGTTAGAATTCCAAGTAGAGATAACATAAGGCAGTTGGAGCCTGGAAAGAGGTCACCACTAGGAAGATAAATTAAAGTTATCAGCAAGTTGAGGGTAATTAAAGCCATGCTGGATGAGTTCACCTAAAGTTCCGAGCAGAGATAGAGGAGAGTCTGGAATGCATCTAGGCTAAATGCTCAGTTAGAGACTAGTTGGAGAAAAAATCACAGCAGAGAAACCGCATAGAAGACCTACAGCAGAAAGAAAAAGTCCAGGAAGTTATGATCTCACAAGGGCTACTGGAAAGGTAGAACCACAGGTATATGGTATCATTTGTAAAATTAGTTGCCACCCTCCCAGCCCTCTCTGCTCTGGAGTGGCTCATCCTTGTGTGTGCTTGGGGGGAAAGTGCTGAGGGGTTATCAGACATCACAGACCTAAGACTTGGCCATATAACCAGCTTTATCCAATGTACTGTGAACAGAAGTAATGCCCTGGATGCTGAACCAGAAGCCTCATTTCTGTGGGCTGAAGAGCTCTGCCTTCAGCATAAGATAAGAATTCCTAGTTAGCATAAAAGCAAATGCCAAACATGTGACAAGTAACTGCCCCCCACATCTAAGGCAGAAAGAAAAGTGTTGTGCCTGGAGCCACTCATTTGCCGATGTCTCGACACCCACAGCATAATGTAGGAAAGAGCAGAAGGAACCATCGCATGTGGTATCAAATGCTCATAAAACGAGACTAGTCCACAGCTCTGAAGTCTGTGGAATGATGGAAAGAATGGAAGGGCCAGCATAAGACTTAGATGTAACAATTGCCCTCTCCTCATATCCCCAGATCTGCTTCTCTTTAGCTTTTTGATACTCAACAAGTATTGAGGATCAGCAAGTATTTAATTCTTACAGCTCGGATCTTCCCACCTTTAAAGAGAAATGCAAACCCCACTGGACTGATGTGGGATTGGCAATAAAGACACTTGCAGAGCTATCAGTTCTGGCATTGGCCCCACAAAGTGTCACCCAAAACATAGATCCATCTTCTGTCTCTTCCATCACTCTTGGAGTTTGGGTCATTGTTAAGTTGCTTGCACCATCTTTCTCTCCCGGGAGTGGCTAAGGAGTAAAGAGAAAGTCTCCAGAGTTCAAACTCACTTCATGGGTGGCCTGAAGAGGCCTAGTCCAGCTGTCGAAATGGCTCCACTGTGGTTGGAATCAGCCTTGTAACATGCATTGCTTTAATAATGATTCTAACTAATCAAGAGGGGGAAGCAATGTCGATAAAATGACTTTTGTTACCAATTTACAAAGCAACCTCTCGTTGATCAGGAATGTTGCTCAGTGGTAAAATATACACCTTACTTGCATCAGGCCTGAGTTTATTCCTAGCACCAGATAAAGAGTCACTAGTTGAAGCTGACTGATCAACAGACATATTAAAGCAAGGCCAGATTAAAGCCTGGCTATCCAGAGAGGACCTCCCTCATAGCATGGGCCTGAAACATCCTTTAAATATAGAGACCAATTAAGACTATTCCAGATGCTTCTGGGCTCCACCCCTGTGGTCTTGAAACCTGTTTCAGACTTTTGAACAGGCCCCTGGAGATTTTGGCTCTGAGAAGTGACTGTCTCCTTCTTAAGAATTGGTGGCAAAAGGAATTCCCTGCATGCCAGTCTCCTAAGCATCACCAATGGGTCAAAGAGCCCTTTGCTCTTTTCTTCTGCTATATTTGTCACGTCAGAGGCCCAGGATGAGTTCATACTGTGTTCACACGCATCGCATTTATTAACTAAAAGCTCTCTGCTTGGCGGAAGTTAACACTTTATTTTCAAATAGAGGAAGAACACATGGCAGTGCTGGGGTACAGGACCCAGGTGATGCCACAAACCTTGGCTTAGAGCAGCCAGAATGTTTAGTCGCAAAGCCTGTAGGAATCACCAGAGTCACCTGGAGGTGCTTGGAGGCTCGCACACCTCCAGGAACTGAATTCAGAGCTTTGAACATATTAGATCTATTCTCTGTCACTACGAGGCTGTCTCCACAGGCCTAGAAGTAAGCATTTTGCAGCTATGAACTCACATTGCACTTAGTGCACAGTCATCTGGAGTGGAGTCAATTCAGAAAATCATTTTTGACCATCCTCAATAACTTGGATGACTCTAGAGAGGTGAGGCTCATGGAGGTAGGCCAGTCCCATGATAGAAGAAAATCATGGGGTTAGACCTCTTGTTTCTGGGTGGTGTTTGAACAAAGATAAGAATATTAGAAAGGTCAGTGCTTACCTAAAGTTCAAACTAAAGGAACCTACAGTCATGCTTACCCTAAGTCCATTTTCTATCTACTATACACTGATTCTTAGAAAATAATAAAGAAATAAAATAGAAAGTGAGAAAACATTGATCTAGTTTTTGTGATCTGAGTCCTCCGAAGACAAATGAAAAAGAGAAAAAAAATGACAGAGCTAATCACTTTAAAAATGTGGTTACAGAATAGTATTCTAGATAGTGCAAAAGAAGGGGAAGAAAGCAGGTGTCCACCAACCAATGGAGAAACAAATTGTGTATACATGCAACAGGCAATTAGCTAACCTGAAGAGGGATAATTTCTCTTTTTGTACATTGTACAATGTGGGTGGAGCAGATGACACCTGGAAAAAAAATATTCTCTGAAAAAAAGTCAGCAGCTTCCAAGCAACAGCTCCACCCCTTTTCTGTTATATGCCTAGCTCAGAAAGTTTTGAAGAGTTAGGTCAGGATCCTCTCCCGCTGTGGCTATACCTGCAGGAAAGAAAGTGTCATGAGAACTGACTCATCTAACAGAGGAAAATGTCAGCACCAACCAGCGTTGTTCCCTTTCTCTTTCCAGCTTCTGAGCCCGCAGTAAAAAGTGAATATGACAAGTTGATAATCTCAAAATGACAGGAAGGTGATGATGCTCTTTGTGAAGCACAATTTTCAAAGCTGCAACCACTAAAGGAAAGTCAAGGAAGAAGAAACAGTAAAGGGTTAAAGCATCTGCCTAGCATGTGGCTAGCCCAGTCTGATCCCTGGCCTGCTAGGCAATGCACTCCAAGCATGGAGAAGCCTGGGCACTACTGAATCTGGCCCCAACTCCACAAAAATACGAAAGTCATCCTAAAGTGGAGTCAAAACTTCCCTGAATATTGCAAAGATACTGACTCATTCTCCCCTCTTGCTAGAACGAAATGAATCAGACTAAAAGTAATAACAAGTGATTGATGCCCTGGCTGAGCGGCAGTACTTAACCAGAAGGAGTTAGAGCACCATTACCAGAGACCTGCTCCATAAGCTCCGTACACTCCTGTCCCACTGGCATTGAAACATATGCAGGCTGTGAGTTTTTCAGAAACCCGAAATGTTGACAAATCTGCTCCCCTTCCTTCTAAGATGAGCCCTTCAAGTTCCCGAAAGGAGGGGAGCCACCACGATTTGTTATGTTCCTAAGACTCCACAGATAAACCTGAACTCTCCCTGGAGAACAGAGCCCATAGGGACTTAGAGGTGACTCACAAAGATTCTGTATTTCCATCTTAAATAAGGACTTGAGGCACTGAAGGATAGAGACTGCTCAGTCTCTATCAGAATCACCTTCAGGATAGAGGGTGGATTCTAGTCTCCATGTTGGCCATGGCCATTGTCCAGAGCACCATAGCACAAGCTGGCCATTGCAATCACTCAGAGCTCCACGGCACATGATGGCCACTGCCACGGTCCAGAGCACCGTGGCCTGCCATAGAAGGCAGAGCATATTTCCTGATTGCATGCCATGACATCTTGGAAAACATTGGATTTTCTTGACTTCCGTAATTTGGACTCCAAATTTTTCATTAGAAATTTTTCCCTCTCTTCTTCCTTAAATAAGCATTTTAGCTTTAGATATTTAAAGCCTAGAGATTCTTTATAGTTCTGCAAAAAATTTGCTACTGGGATTTCCACTTAGAGTCCCAGCAGTCATTAATAACAGCATCCGAATGTTCACTCAAAAAAAAAAAAAACAGAACATCTAAGGAAAGGAGAATTTATTTGAAAATTTTTTATCCTCTATGTCCTCTTTTAAAAAATAATATATCAGCTTCTATGGAGATTACACAATGGTCTGTTGGATACATGCGGTTTTTTGTGACTTGCTCTCATTACATTGCATTAACATGCACCCAAAGAGCCTAAGGGAAACAAAATAAAAACAGTGTTTGCCTTGACCTCATAAAAGGGGTCATACCCAAAAGAAAGGAATTTAATAAAATTCATTACCACCTAAAAGCAATGCCAGAATTTAATTATATATTTTCAGCCTCCCAAATAAATCCTCCAACTTCTAAGGCTACTGAAAAGCCGACTTTATTACTGACATGCTTGCACCTTCTTTTTGAAGCAGTCTCATTTAATTCTTGAATGCATGACCACCTAGCGCTGCAGGTAGAGAGAAATTTTCTCTTTCTCTAAAATAACCTCTATTCTCCATGGCCCAGGGGCAATCCATCACCATTCTCCTCTGGGGTAATTAGGCCCCTTCCTCTCTCTAGGCCCAACTTCTAGAAGAAGCTGCCTGCTGACTGACAGCTCTGGACGAGGCTGCGTTCTCAGGCACAGGGTCCTCCTTGGCCGCTTTGTAACATGGCAATCTTTCAGAGGGGAAATTAGTCCCCTAGCCAACTCCTCAATTTTGTCTAAGCCCAGATGTCACACTTTGCTAATGTCATACTAGACTGTAATATTTTTATAATGTAGTGTAGAAATCCAAAGCAGAGCCAATTTGGACACATTGGTGGACATGTTGCTGCCAGATGGTTAACCTTTATTTACTGATAAAAGTTTTCTAGATCATAAAACTTGAACTTATTACAATTAGCTGAGGTTTCCAGCTGACCAGTAGGCCCTGAGCTCCTTCCCATTGAGACTAGGAGAGAAGATGAGTCTGTGGAAATTCAACACGCCTCCAAGGAGTTGAGGACACTCCAAGGTGGCAGAGGACAGTGCATTTGCTCCAAACTGGATTTTTTTTTTTTGCTTTTTTGGGTCTCACCTGGCAATGCTCAGGGGTTTCTCCTGGCTCTGCACTCAGGAATTACTCCTGGCGGTGCTCGGGGACCATATGGGATGCCGGGGATCTAACCTGGGCCGGCATGGGCCGGCATCATGCAAGGCAAATGCCCTACCTGCTAGGCTATCGCTCCGGCCCCCAAATTGGATTTTTGTACCCACAAGCCACTTTGCAATTCAGCATGTCTAGCATTTCAAAGGATCCTTTTCCCAATGCCACTTTTCTTTCCCCAAGAAAAATTTTCTTTCTACCTACATATGGATATTAACCTTTGAAAGTTTTATATATTCAACATGATCTTAAAAACAGAAACATAATTCTTTCTCTATCTTAAATATTTTGAATTATGAGTCATTTTGATAACATGACATTGATAATATTTATTTTCCAGTTTGGCCCCTTGCAACTTACCTTTATTTATTTACTTATTTTTCTGGTTTGGAGGACACACCCAGCAGTTCTCAGGGCTTACACTTTGTTCTGTGTTCAAGATCACTCCTGGCAGGGCTCAACCATGTGTGATGCTGGGGATCAAACACAGGTCAACCACTTGCAAGGCAAATACCATCTCTACTTTACTATCTTGCTGACCCCATAACATGCTTTTTTCTTATGAAGCAAGATACTTTTTATTGAACAATTCTTATTTGGAAATACATGAGGGAAGGGAAAGAGAGAAGTAGGTATTCAAGAGAGAAAATGGCCTTTCCAGAGTAGATAAAGGTAGCAGAGAGATAAGCAAGCCCAGTATGTTCAAGAGAGAACCGGGGTTCAGAAACAGGCCCTCAGACATGCTTTTAAATGCATTACTTCTCTAATGTTTCCCAGTTGGTGCCTCACTTCCCTGAACTCTATCGATATTTTACTTCACTATTTTAAAACAATTTATAAGCTCATCAAGTCAATACATCTTTTATGTTTGCCAAGTCAATAAATTTTTCTCAAGTCAAGCTATTTAAGCATAACATTTCTGCCTTGTCCAGGGATAACCTAATTCTTAAAATATATTAAGACTTTGAGCTACTTTTCTGTTTTATCTCCTGCTTTCTCTTCCAAATTTAAGATTTTTTTTATTTTTTTTAATTTTTTATTTTTAAAATTACAAAGATATACAATTAAAAAAGTTAATATTTGGGTTTTGGTCAAACAGTGTTGCAGCACCCATCCCGCCACTAGTGCCCATCTCCCAAATTTAAGATATTATAAACTCACCTTAAACTTTTTGGTAACTTTGGTGGATATGACCATAATGAGGTTAAATTTAAAATAACAGCATTTCTTCGGGGCCTGTTGGGTTCTACAAATCAGACAATGGAAACTGAAGCATTACCTTTCTGTGTCCCTTTGGAGTCTTGGAGGGACTTTCAAGGGAAAGAGGGAAGAAGCACAGAAATACAAACATTTCTACCAGGAAGGAGGATGAGTCATGTGTCTTATTCCTCAGAGTTTACTGGTTTTTTTCATATTAACCAAATCATCTTTGGTTAATATGGAGAGAAAGAAAGAGGAAAAAAAGGCCTCTATATATCTATTAGAGAGTGCCATCTCTAGACAGGTCTTCAATGGTAAACAGGAGGCTTTTATACAGAAATAGGTGTTTAGTCAGGCTGGAATATTCTTCACAGGGCCTCATTCTGCCACAAGTGATCACACCAAAGGCAACCTGAGTCCCACCAGGTGGGACAAGCACCCCCAAACCTCAGCATTCGGGGTCAGGAACACTGTGACAGAAACCCAAACATGAACATCTTTGTAATTGCATATCTCATGGTGGTATAGTAAAATATTTTTAAAAATTTGATATTTTGGGTCACAGTCATTGTTACTCAGAGGTTACTCCTGGCTATCTCTGCACTCAGGAATTTGTCCTGGCAGTGCTGGGCGGACCATAGAGATGTAGAGAATAAAACCAGGGTCAGTCAATGTGCAAGGCAAATGCCCTACCTCAGAGTTGGTACAGATACTATCACTCTGGCCCCCAGGCTCAAATTTTTTAAGGTGAAATTTCACAAGATCTCTTAATGAATTTCAAATGGGGTTGGCCTTTGTAATCTATGTCTTTGTAGGTGATGGATTCTGGGTGTCTCCCCAGAATATTCTCCGTGATCCCAAACTGAGGAAGGCCTACAGCTAACCCTGGTCTGCGAACATGAAGCAAAGAATGTATGTATAGCAAAGGATGTGAACAAAATCTGAAATAGACTCCCGACATCTAGGTTCACCTCGTCCACCCTCCTCTGCTTATCACAGTTCATTCCTTCAGTTTCTTTTCAAAAAGCAGAACATATATAATTAGGAGGCCTTAACGATGGGGGGACTAGAAGGAAGAAGAGCCATAGAAGGCAAGCAGAGGCTTCAGAGAGGAGGAGACCCTGAGAGAGTTGGACCCTGAGTTCTCCCCAAACTTAGTCTCCGGAGTCAAATAGAGATGGACAAAAACCCTTATTTATCCTCCTTCTACCCTATGCAGGGAACAGGGACTCTCACTCTCCACCCAGAATTCAAAACTACAATCAGCTCCATATGTCAGACTAAGCCACACCCCTGTGCATTCAAGTGAGAGCACAGAAATTAGCCACAATCCATAAGTAAACAAAGCATTGGCCCACATCCTGTGGAGACAAGAGGCAAGCAAGCAAGAGCCCGTGTTCCCCAGTTTCTCAGGGAGTCAGTCAGGCATTGGCTGGTGAGACCCAGTGGCTAGCAGGAGCAAGTCAATTCTTATCCCTTACTCAGCTCAATAGTAATTGGCTGAAGTTTTTTTTGACCAATTCCATATTTTTGCAGTATCTGACAGGTTGAGGCTAAGGGTTTCCCCCTGTGGACAAGGGGAGCACTGGAGTGTCAGAGTCCAGCAAAGCCACCATAGAGTGGACGGAACAGTACCCAGCAAGGCTCTCGTTTGAAACCAGTTTGGTTCCACCAGGCCCTATATGACTCTTGCTGACCACTGCACCTCAAATGGCCACTCCCAGTTTGACTCCTCATGGACAGGATCAAGCCTTGAAGCCCTCAGCTCATTCTTCCATAATTCACTGTGATGAGGCCAGGCTCAGTGAAATGTCCTTCGAGTTGTGTCCCAGATAAAGTAACAGATCCTGGTGATGGGACCAGTGCAGGGAAAGGAAAGAATGTGGGAATCTGGATGGGTAGAACAGCAAAGGCAGGGAAAACCCAGCCTAGAAGCCAAGTCCCTGTAGGATCGAGATATATAAACAAAATGGAGAAAGGAAAAACATTTTGTTCTTGAAGGTGTGGCAGAGACTCCACATTCCTTCTCTCTCTTTCGTTCCCCTTTTGTAATATTGGAGAGAAAATTGCAAAACTCCCACCAGCTTGTTAGAGGACAGAAACCCGTCTGAGCAGTTACTGTGTGGCGGTCCGAAGAGGATGAACCATCATTCTTCCCAGAGCTAGCCTGAACCCCATTAGGAATTTTGTCTTTATATATGCAACTGAAATATGTCTAAGTGAATATGCTTAAAAATAACTGCAAGCAGTAATTGATTTCAGAAATCCTGCTCTTCAAAGTCCACCTGCTTTCTATCAATTGTCCTGTAAAATCTATTGACCAGAGAGCCCCTTGCAGAGACAATGCCAAGCTTGCTGGTGACTTATTTGAAGCCAGTCTCCTAGTGCGGTTAACAAATTAGAAGAGGAATACCCCAGCAACGGCAGCAGCCCAGACTGGGTCGGCATCGCTCAAGCTTATCTAAAACTGCTTTTATCTATTACCCGAGCTCCCAAGTAGACTCTCTTCGTTTGTTTTTTAATCTGTTATTCAGTAATTTCTCTTTCCCTTGTGTGGCTTGGAAAGACATTTTCCTTTTTCCAAGGGCTGATTTCTAAGTTATCATCCATTTTCCCTAATCCCTACTGCCTTTCCTGTATCTTTTCCAAATATTTCTTCTAAAGTGTTCTCCTCCCCATTTAATCAGCTGGGAGTGCATAATCTCACACACACACACACATACACACACACACACACACACACACACACACACTCACACTCCACTGGGTTTCTTTATCCATCTCAAACTTTCCCTTTTTCCCAAGCAGACTACCACTTCTTAGAAACTCTTTCACTCCCATGCCACAAAATCAACAAATGTTTTGCTTGGTGAGCAGTAATTTTTCCCCAGAACAGTTTGTAGTATATCTCTGGCTCTAAGTGAATTCTCATGGCATATGGTATGGATATTATCTTTTCTTTTCGACAGCAAGACTCCAAGTACTTTGTGACATATGTAATTTTTATTTGCGATCTGTGCTGGAGCTGCCGTGCTGGAGCTGCTTTCCTGGGAGCCGAGGGCAGTCTCCTTGGAACATTGATCTTGCAGCCCCCAGAACAGAAATGCGCAGTCCTACTCTCTCACACCCACTGCATACTCCCCACTCACTCACATACCACATGCATCACTCTCTTCCTTTCTTTTTTCATAACTCTGAGGGTGACCCATAGGTCCCGTTCATCAATTTTCAGCCAAAGGACCCAAGAACATAGTCCTGGTCAGATCTAGTGGTTCTAGGGATCACCTGTGGTGCCCAGCATTCTCCTGAAGATGTCCAGGGTCCTCGTACTGTTTGGAATCAACCTTGAATCAATCACATGGAAATTGTGTACCTTAAGTATTTAACCTCTGGCCCCAGTAATATTGAGAGACAATATTAGATATAGTCATCGTGAATTGGCCAGGAAAGATGTAAAATGGGTAGTAGAATATAGAATTTCCACACTAATAGCAGGCATTTCATGTTCAATAAATGGCTATTATTAGCATGGTATATTTTAGATATATCCATTTCAGCACCATTCCTTCAATCTACCTAGAAATACCTGTGTTGTGGCAAGATGGCAGAGAATGTAAAAAAATAGGCACCAATATGAATTTACATTCCTCAAGGCTTAAAGTGACATTTCCATGCATTAGAGCATAAGATGCTTGCTTTGGGTGCGGCTGACCTGGGGCCATTCCTGGAACGTATAGTACTCCAAGTCCTGATAGAAGTGATTCTTCAATGCATAGCCACAAGTAAGCCTTGTACTCAGAGGAAGGAAGGAAGGAAGGAAGGAAGGAAGGAAGGAAGGAAGGAAGGAAGGAAGGAAGGAAGGAAGGAAGGAAGGAAGGAAGGAAGGAAGGAAGGAAGGAAGGAAGGAAGGAAGGAAGGAAGGAAGGAAGGAAGGAAGGAAGGAAGGAAGGAAGGAAGGAAGGAAGGAAGGAAGGAAAAGGGGAGGAAGGGAGGGAGGGAGGGAGGAAGGAAGGGAGGGAGGGAGGAGAGGAAAGAAGGATGGAAGGAAGGAAGGAAGGAAGGAAGGAAGGAAGGAAGGAAGGATGGAAGGAAGGAAGGAAGGAAGGAAGGAAGGAAGGAAGGAAGGAAGGAAGGAAGGGGGAGGGAAGGGAGGGAGGGAGGAAGGAGAGGAGGGAGGAAGGGAGGGAGGGAGGGAGGAAGGAAAGAAGGATGGAAGGAAGGAAGGAAGGAAGGAAGGGAGGGAGGGAGGGGCGGAAAGAAGGATGGAAGGAAGGAAGAAAGGAAGGAAGGAAGGAAGGGAGTGAGGGAGGGAGGGAGGAAGGAAGGAAGGAAAAGAAGGAAGGAAGGAAGGAAGGAAGGAAGGAAGGAAGGAAGGAAGGAAGGAAGGAAGGAAGGAAGGGAGGAAGGGAGGGAGGAAGGGAGGAAGGAAGGGAGGGAGGGAGGGAGGAAAGAAGGATGGAAGGAAGGAAGGAAGGAAGGGAGGGAGGGAGGAAAGAAGGAAAGAAGGAAGGAAGGAAGAAAGGAAGGAAGGAAGGGAGGGAGGGAGGAAGGAAGGGAGGGAGGGAGGAAGGAAGGGAGTGAGGGAGGGAGGAAGGAAAGAAGGAAGGAAGGAAGGAAGGAAGGACTTACTTCCCACATGATGGCTCCAGTTGGTATTATTTATGTGCTGAGGCCCAGTGTACAGCTTGTAACCCCCCAGACCACTCACTTCACTACTGAGTCTGTCTGTTCTTGTGTACTCTATTCACTCTTGGGGTAGATCTGGGTCCCAGATCAGTTACACTGATTATGTTCAGTTCATCTTCCCTAAATCTCAGGCTCTCCAAATAAGGTGTTACGAAGGGAATTGAAGACCAGAGGGGACATATAATTGAGACAACTCAACTGGTCATTTTAAATCTTGTGAATATGGTATGTAATGAATAAGATCACATAAAAAAACTAAGGGTTGGAGTTGGTAATTAATACTCATAAACACAGGCCAATTCATCAGACCACATGAACAGACAGGGCTGGCAGAGAGGGGACACTAACTTGAGCATTCTAGATATATCCCCTGGTAACATATCAGTAGACAGTACGAACAAGAGAGATTGGTATAAGAGAATGATGTAAACCCACCACCAGTACCCTGAACCCAGAGCCTGTCATGTGATACTGGCTAGAGGTTACTGGTAGATGATAGAGGCCAGCAGTCTTCGTGCAGAAGCAACAGAGAGGCCGTGATCAGGTGGGAAAGAAGATGAATACCTTCAGACTTCTGTTCCAGTGCAGAGACACCTGCTCCTGCGGCTGCCATAGCCCACAGAGACACCTGCGTGAGCTGTTAAACACAGAGCTGCTAAATAACAGCATTGTTATCCTGAAGACATCCGTGGTTGGTATGTTAATTTTATATGCTCATTCCAAGGACCCTGAAGTTACCTAGTCCTGCTGTAACTAAGGCCTGAGACTCCTAGCCTTTTTATTAATTGTCTTCAGACTCAATCTCAACTTCCTTTTGCAAACCATGTCCTTAAAAGGTTATGAAGATCTTCATGAATTTCAGACATTTTTCTTTGGCTCTCTTGCATTTTTAGTGTTTATTTTTCTTTCAAGATTTTTCTTCCTTCCCCAAGGTCTCAGTGACTCTTGTGTGATTTAACTCTTAAGGCAAAGAGTAAAAACCCTCTGTGGTGCAGTTTATGATAGCCAAGGAGAAAAAAATAAAATAATAAAGGATTAAATACAGCAGGCTCCATTTCACAAATATCAAACACTCAGGAGAATCAACTCCACAAGGTGAGAAGAAATAGGTTTCCTTGCAGGGCTGTGTAGCTTTGTTCAGGAAAACACTGTGGGGTCTGAGCAGCTGTGTGGGGAATCAGTTATGTCTTAAAACCCACAAAAAGTGTCTGCTCAAGTCCTGCTTAGGGACCCAGTAACAGACTGACACTGCCGGCTAAGCAGCACCTGAGGACATAAATAGGGAAGAACTATTGTGGGTGTGAAACCCAGTCCTCATGGCAAACCAAAGGGTGTAGGAATTTTATTTGAGCAGCACTGGGGAGCTTTGGAGGGCTTTTAGAGGCAGGCAGGAGGGAGCAGTGGAACTGTTAATCAAGAGTCTGAGAGAGAAGTTTCTACACAAGAGGCCAGTGTTTGGGTGAAAGTGGGGCATAATGGTGCCGGAGAGATTTGGGAGTATGAGCTGTGTGTCAGCAGATCCACATCACTTCCAAAGGTGCCTCATAGAGAATTAGCAGTAAGAGATCATGGCACAGATGCGCTTCTCTGCCAGCTTTTACTTGTTTCTCTTCTCTCAAGTCTGGAATTAGTGCAGTAAATCCTCTCCTAATCTCAAAATTGTGACTTATAATAAATACAGAGATAAAGAACTCAAGTCTTCAAATTATCACCTGTATCACTTGTCTTTCCATTGTTCATCAATTTGCTCGAGCGGGCACCAGTAACATATCCCTATGTCCTGCTGCAAGCAAGTATAGTCCAAGGGCATATGACTGCTCCAGGAACAGGAAGAGCCTCAAACCAATCCTTTAGGTCATGGGAATGAGGTATATTTGTTACCTCATTTTTTGGTATATCAAATACAACTCTGGTAGCTTGCCAGGATCTGTCGTGTAGGTGATATACTCTCAGTAGAAGACTCTCACTCTCATCTTGAGCATTTGCTGATGAAACTCAATGGGGAAAGATTAGGTTTAATCTTGGATGGAGTTCTGAGGAGGAGATGTTGAGAATGACTGACCTCATGGTGTGGGGGTTGCTCTGACTTCTTGTCACTGGGATGACAGGCCACAACTATAACCTTCCTAGAACTATATACAGTGTATAAATGTGAAAGATCCTGGGAAGGACCTGATTCTAACATCCAGTACTAAGACTGTTGCATGGCCGCTCTGCCACTATGCACCGATGGAGCTGTGGGTTTTCTGTGTCTCTCTTCCGGGTTGCTGGGATGAAGATGGAGGAATGGGAGGAGAAGCCCAAATCCCTGCTCCAAGTCTGGCCAGCGTGGTCCCTCCCCTGCACATGTGAGAAAACCCTTGGAGCTATATTAGACTCGAGCCCTTTACTGCCCTCCATGGGTTGCTTCCACATAGGGCTGAGTGGCACAGCTGTGGGTCTGGAGTGGTTAGGTCTCAATTGTCTCTCTTCCGGAGTTGCCGGGTTCAAATTATAACCTGTTTTATATCCTTAGGTAATTTTGTTGTTGTTTTGAGGCCACACCTGGCAGTTCTCAGAGCGTACTCCTGGCTCTATGGTCAGGGACCACCCCTGGCTGTGCTCTGGGGACCCATTAGGGGTACTGGGGATTGAATTTAGGTGAGCCACATGACAGGCAAGGTGTCTTGCCCACTACAGTGTATCTCTGTACAAATATTTATTGAATCATTATTACAATCATTACAATTACATTATTACAATGTTTTCCCTGCATTAACATACGCCTCAGAGACCTGGGCCCTACAAAAGAAGGATGAGAATGCTATTTATGTCTCCCAGAGAGGAATCAAAAGAGCTATGCTTGGAATATCACGCCTCACTCAAGTGAGAGAAGGAATCGGAGTTCTGACCTCCATCGCTATTCCAGAATCAGGGACGCTGTCTCGTTTGCCAAGGCATCGAAAATCAGATGGGCTGGACATATAATGTGATTTGGAGACAACCGCTGGACTAGAGCTGTTACCGACTGGATCCCACGGGATGTCAAAAGATCACGTGGCCGCCCACCTACAAGATGGTCAGACTTCCTCGTCAAGACCCTGAAGGAACGGTTTGAGGTTCTTCATATTCCCTGAATCAACCAGATGCCATTGCGCTACATTGGCATGTGATAGGGTCCAATGGAAATGTTACTGGCGCCCGCTTGAGCAAATCGATGAATAATGGGATTCAAGTGATCAAGTGATCAAGTGATTACAAACCAGTTGCTATGCTAAAAACTTGATTAATGTTAATCCTTTTCCTCATAACCAGTCACTAAATACCAGGAAACTTGTATCACTTGTATCACTTGTCCTCCCGTTGATCATCGATTTGCTCGAGCGGCACCAGTAACATCTCCATATGTCCTGTCTCATGCTAGTAGAGCCTAAGGGCATCTGCTTGCTCCAGGAACATAAAGAGCCTCAATCTATTCCATCAGGTCATGGGAATGAGGCCTATAATAGTTACTGGTATTTGGCATTTCCAATACGACACAGGTAGCTTGTCAGGCTCTGCCGTGCGAGTGGGATACTCTGTAGTTACCTCTGATCTTGAGCATTTATTGATGAACCTCACGGCCGCAAGCAGCAACACGAGCCGGGCTGTGATCAGCTCTTCTGCTGGGTGGAGTTCTGACAAGAGGGGAGGCGGATGTAGAGAAACTAACTTACCTAAATGAAACTAACTTACCTAAATGAAATCACCAAAATTCTCCATGTATTTTGATTTAAGAGTAGGTATTCTTTATCACCCCTCATTGCCTAGTTGTTGCAGGACTCCTAAGGGCCGCTGCATCTGCTCTGGATTGCCTCCCCGCAGATCACTCCGTAGATGAGGGGTAGTCTAAATGTGGCAGTTTATCCGACCATGTATGCTGTACTAGCTGGTATAAATATTCTCCCATGCTATCACAATCATCGTGGGACTAGCTAGATCTTACCAGCATATTAGCCTGGCCACGTAAGGACACCTAAGTAATTAGACCAGAGAGAAATGCTGTTTGCTTCCAAACAAACAAGCATGGCTCCCTGATAAAATATAAAACTACAATGAAGTAGAGGAGACTTGTGAAGGCTTGGAGAAATATTTAACTGGCATTGGTGTTGATCTTTGGTACAGTGACATGCCATCCCAGAAACCCCTTCTCTACATTTCAAAGGCCTTCCCTTCCCGGCTCAAAACATTAGCACAGTAAAGGCCCTAGGTGAGATGCAGGGAGGGGTTACCTGAGGGCATTGGACCCTCCCCTGCTTTCCATAACAATGGGAGGGAAGGTCTGAGTTGCGGGGGTATAAACTTGCCGGTTCCCGCTCTCCCAGGCTTCTTCTTCCCAGTGGGATTTCGCCTTGTGAGCGTTTATTCCCCTTGGAAGTTTCACACGTGGTGGTCGCCATCTTGGCCTACACGTGGCTGGGGTTCTAGCCTGGAATCCTAAGCATCGGGTTTTTCCTTTTGCTGATTTGTATGCCTGAACCTGTGATAAGTAAAGTCTTTTAAAACCTCATCGGATCCCTGAGTGTTCATCCATTCCTCGCCGGCTTCGGAGGTAGAAGGGAACTCGCTTCCCGGCACTGTCGGGACCGCGGGGAGCGCCCCGACACCTAGTTATAAAACAACTTCTAGATCTAAACAGTCTGACTTAGCACCCATATTCTCTTTGACATCATTCTAATATAATCTAAAAGTTACTTGACCTGACTAATCTCAGTCTATATCTACAAAACTAGATCATATATATTAGCCAGTGAGATAGTACATAGGAAAGGCATTTACCTTGCAAGCGGCCAACCTGACTTCAATCCCCAGTATCCCATAGGGCCCCCCAAGCACCATCAGGAGTAATTACTGAGTGCACAGCGAGGAGTAACCCGTGAGCATCACTGGGTGTGACCCTCCCCCAAGAAAGATAATCCATACTAGATTATGGCTTTATATGATGATGAAATGATCTATGCAAAGAACTTTGCTTTAGGTCATGTATTAATAATAGGGAGTTTTTGCTTCCTGAATACCTACAATAGTAAGTAACATTCTGGTCAAATCCGCTTTAATTCCTCCCTGCCATCCTGCTGTCTCAGATGGAGAACTGAGTGTCCTAATCTAGCTAACTAGAAGATATTGGGGTAAAGTTGTCCCTTTGTTAGCACTAAATTCATATTGTTTGTGCCTCCTGGCCCCTTTGCTGCTAACCTTGAGAATGAAAGAGAGAAAGAAAGCCCTTCCTTAAAACAGCAAGCATCTGCATTTATACCAATACATGGCTGCCCACACTGTCTGCAGGGACCCACAAGGAGAACTTACAAAAGAGGCATTTTATTCTAATTTCCGAAGCCAAATCTTTTCCTCCCCTATTTATATCCCCCTGTCAACACCTAAAGTCAGTCCAGTTTTGTACTGTCCGGGCTGACAATCTTCTGATGTCTTTTGCTATCTTCTAATTACAGGCATATGTCCTTACTAGCAAGCATTTCATTTGTAAATAATGGATGAATGGTCTTATTGTTCTGCTGCTCATTATGTTTGGGAGACATTCTTCAATAGTTTTCGTTGTCTTCTCCAGAAAGCTCTTTTACAAAGAAATCCTAGTTTGCCCACTCCTAATGCAGACGTCTCTATTCCCTATGCTTGGCGCGCCTCTGATGGCTAAGATGTCACTGTACCATCTTCACTGTCATTCTAATCAGGAATTCCTGACAAAAATGAGAACTATGGGGCAGAATGATAGCTCAGCGATTAAGATATTTGTTTTTATCCCACAACTGACCACAGCTGACCATGATTCAGTCACTGACACTGATAAGGGACCCCTCAGCAAGGGTTAAGACCAGTTCATTTTAATAAAATGTAGGAGATGTACGCGCCTCACTTGATAGGATCGAGGGGGACGCCACCCTCGGGGGCTGTTCCCTGTGCACACCAAGGGTCCTAGCGGCGTGCTCTGCGGGGACATCAAGAGGGAGAACAGGATCCACCGGATGGAGGCGATGCTCTACATGCTGGACCAGATCAACAGCCATCCCAACCTGTTGCTCAACGTGACGCTGGGAGCACGGATCCTGGACACTTGTTCTAGGACACTTACGCGCTCAAGCAGTCGCCACTTTCGTGCAGGCGCTCATCCAGAAGGACAGCTCTGACATGTGCTGCACCAACGATGAGCCCCCCGTCTTCTTCAAACCCGAGAAAGTCGTGGGAATGATTGAGGCTTCGGGCAGCAGCGTCTCCATCATGGTGCCAATATCCTGAGGCTTTTCCAGTGCTCTCTTTGGAAATATAGACTGCATGGAGACCAGTGAGATGCTCTGAAGAACTTCAAAGAGAGCTGAAAACAAGTGATACAAGAGTCAGCAGAGCCCAGCCAGCTGGAGTCACCAGCCACAGAAGCTGCGTAGGCCAGCCACCCCAGCAGAGACTCGCAACAAGCCAGATAACACCCCCCACTCCTAGCGTGCCTCCATTTTCCATATCACAGCCCTGCTCATCGAGATCCACCCTGCAGCTATCTTTTTAAAATCCGGCCCAGGTTTGCTGATCCAGAGACTCAGACATGGGGCAGAGCTGCTACTGGCTCTCCCTGTGCCCAGCCACTCATGAGGCGCCTGCAAGGGATGGCCTGTTCTAGCCCTGACCCGCCACCCCATCAGAGCCTCGCAACAAGCCAGATGACCCCCACTCCATGAGGGCCTCCATTTTCCCCATCCGGACTTCCCTTCGTCAGAACTCCACCCAGCAGACCAGCCTATCACAGCCCGCCTCAAGCGGCCGATTTCTGCCTTGTGGTTCATCAATAAATGCTGGATTTACAGATGACTACAAGAATATGCTTCCCGCTCGGCAGAGCCTGGCAAGCTACCCATGTCGTATTTGTTTTGCCTAATACCAGTAACAGTTATAGACCTCATTCCCATGACCTGATGGAATGGTTTGAGGCTCTTTATGTTCCTGGAGCAAGCAGGTGCCCTTGGGCTCTACTTTCATGAGACAGGACATATGGAGATGTTACTGGTGCCGCTCCGAGCAAATCGATGATGAACGGGAAGACAGTGATACAGTGATACAGTTAGAGATTAAATAGTGAAAATAAAGGGGAAAAAAACTCTCATCTCCACCTATAATTTCTGTGTATTTTCCTTGCAATAAGCTTAGGTTCTTTTAATCTTGCATTTTTCTTATATCACTTGTATCACTTGTCTTCCCGTTGTTCATTGATTTGCTCGAGCGGGCACCAGTAACATCTCCATATGCCCTGTCACATGCTAGTGTAGCCCAAGGGCATCTGCTCGTTCTAGGAACATGAAGAGCTTCAAACCATTCCCTCAGGTCACGGGAATGAGGGTTTTGGCATATCAAATACGATATGGGTATCTTGCCAGTCTCTGCCCTGTGGGATGGGATACTAATAGGCTCTCATCTCGTGCATTTATTGATGAACCATGCAGCCGCTTTCCTTTGTGGCTGTGCGAATCAGGGAAAGATGGGCTTTTCTGCAGGGTGGAGCTCTAATGAACTTGGAGTCCGGATGTTGAAAATGGCAGGCCTCATGGTGTGGGGGTTCCTCTGGATTCTTGTGAGGCTCATCTTAGATGGCAGGCCAGGGTTAGACCCACCTTCCCTCCTGGGCGCCTCATGGTCAGCTGCACACAGGGAGAGCCTATAGCAGCTCTGCCCCATGTATCTGAGTCCATCTTGTATTCTATAAACATATAACATGATCCAAATTTCAGGGAGTGCATCATTGAAAATCAATATGGCTGTATACTATGAAACTCACTACTGAAATGTAGTCTTAGTTTACTTCCTCTTGCTGACCAATTTACCACCACCCTCACCCCTTTGCTCTGGTCACCAATAATTGGTCAGAATCCAAAAATTCATATTTGCTTTCTGAAGATCATCTATAAGGTATCTCTAGAAACTACACAGTCACTGAGATAACACAGTGACAATTTCTCCATCTGAGTGATTTTATTAACTAAGCGTTGTGCCTCTTTTTCAACTGGTCATTGAAAATGGCAGGGTTTCTTCTTTTTCCTAGTTGAATACTACTCTGTTGTGTCTTATACCATAGCTTATTTTTCATTGGTCAATCAATGGTTGTTTTCAGTTCTTGGCTCTGGTCATTAATATTGAATAAATGTAGGGTGTATATATCTTCATTTTCCTATTCTGCTCTCTTGCTTTGGCAGTGAAGACTTTTATTTTGATGAAGTTATTAACCTTTTCTCTATCTCATTGCTGATCTTCTCTAATACTGATGCTGAGCACACTTCCTAACTCCTCTGTCACACATTTCTGTAGGAAAGCGTGCATGACTATGTCTCAAGGGCTTCCTTGATGCACTTCTGTGGGGTAGAAATACCACTGTCATCCCATCCTTCCATTACTTTTAGTTGGAAGAACTCACTTTGAAACTGCATATGATAAGATGCAGAAATGTTCATCAATTTTCATGAGGTTAAAAGTGAACTTAAATGTGGAGCATGATCCTCCAGGTTCAACTCCATTACAGAGATTGTGAGTGGGAAGGAGGCAGGTCAACAGTGGGTTTCTCTGCACTGCTATATTCCACCATCATTTGAATCAACATCTGTGATCATATAATTTTCAGCAAGTCTTAAATGTTCTTTCTATGTAACAGCTACTAATTTATATTTCAAGTGACTGAGGGAAACTCAAGGTAAACCCCATGTTGCAAGATCTGATCTCAACAATAGTCAATAGTGGACCTGTGTGTGCCATGAACTTGTTGGTTGGACATAGGAAGTCCTTTAAGTATGATAGGTCTCAATTTCCTAATTCATAAAATAAATGGGCTGAGTTTCCCCTGAGGCTCCTCCAGCTCTAACTGTTTTTAATCTCTGCTATGAGATAGAAATTGTCATTTCCAACTTTCTCAGCATTCTAGATAAATCCCTGAGAGTTCACATGCTGAGAGAATTTTATCTGCAAAATCCTAGGCATAAAAGTGTATACGTGAAATATGAAAGGCTTATTAAGCAGGCCATGCCATTTAAACTGAGGTATGACAAGTGTGCCTTCCACTAATAATGTGATACAGCTTCCTAATCCAGTGAGAATACAAACCAAGACTGGCAGTACCGTTGTCAGCTAGTTCTGTACTCTATCAATGCATTGCTATGTCACTTTTCAGCTAAAATTACAATTTTTGACAACCTACATACTTCTTGCTGCAATCAGAAGGAATAATCCCACAAGCCTCTATTATCTATGTCTTATAGCTAGTTTTTGCAATGTTGTGAGCTTAAATTATGACACCCGTAGCTGTGTAGTTTGACATTTTCTTGAGAGAGGGACAGCTTCTTTCTTTCAAGTGAATTTCAAGAGACCAATGAGTCAGAATTTTAATCCATATGAGCACTGTAGATAACTAAGTCATTTGATCTGATGTTAATGCCAAAATAAAAGCTGGTTATAAGATTTACTGTCTCTAGACAGCTTATTTAGAAAATATTTGTTTAGCCATAAAAACTCAAGAAGCAATGTTTCCTACCTATGTGTATATTAATCACTTTGCAATACTTCATTTATTCATTTGAGTCAGAGACTGAAATGAAGGTATCATACCATCTGAATCTCTCCAAAATTAAATCATTTTGGGACTAAGGATTTTCATTCCTCAACTGGGAATGTTCTGAACAAAGTACTCAATGCTCTGACTGGCTAATTACTACTTTACTACCTGGGTTGTACATCCTACCTGCATCTATCCATCTATCAAACACCAGACACTGTTTCTGTTGTTGACCTTAGGACCATTTTGAGGAAAAAAGATCAAATGCTTAATTTAACTAGCCTCTGATGCTCAACAGAAAAATGAGAACCATAGATTCCCCTTTCACAGGATTGTGTGCTTTACAACATTATAAAGTGTGTGTGCCATTTCTCAACAATCAGGAATTCTCAACAACTGTTAGCTTTTGGCATAATCATTATGTCAATTTTTATCCAATAAGTTATTAGTTATATGAAAAGCATTATCACTTACAGGTACCAGTGAACCTTGATTAGAGATTATCTTGATACTCGGCTGGAGTGAAATTATATTTACTTCAGATGCATCGAGTTTTTAATAAATAGACCTTTCAAAAATTCAAGTACATAGAGTGAAGAAACTTATGTGAGCTCAATTTCTTTCTTTTAGAGTGAACTTGTGAATGATGAAAACATGGGTATTTCATCATTAATATAACAAATTAAGTCACCATTCAATACTGAGTATGGTCAAGGAACAGAAGTTCCCAGTTAACTATTAATTCATAAGCACAATAATTAAAGGACAATAAAAATATCATATATAGTCAATGTTACCAAATAATAATATCCCCAAATTCCTGGAAATTCACTTTTATAAAGCAGATTTTGAAAAACTTTTCTTCCATTTAGATATGAACCTAAGAATATCATTGTGCTGTTAAAATCACACCTAAGAACACATAAAGCTGTTAAAATAACACAAGTTGTTGATGCCTGACCCAAAATGGCTTAAAGTAAGAGATGTTGGATTCAAGAAAAGGGGGCAGAAATGCCCATGGAAGTAAACCAGGATAGGATTTGAAACGTGCAGTAATAGGAAGGCAGGGGAGGGTAGAAGATAGCCAAGAGCAACCTTAAGGTCTTACCTCTCATATTCCAAGTATTAACAAATACAAACCAGGACTTCAAAACCCCATAAGGAGAATGATTTAAATTTGATACAAACATTATTTCATTCCTTGCTATAATTCACCGTCATGCTAACCTTTTTAGAATCTGCCTACCTAAGTGAATTGAGGTCGTGACTGAGATGACATTCTTTTCTACTTCCTCACTTACTTCTAGGAACTATAGACCAATTGTTTTCCTACATATAAACCGGATTTGAACTTTAAGACTATAAATCAAATTGTAAACAGACTGGGGAGGTTCATGATTATTATTAAGTCTCTGGATATGTTCTGAGCCACTGTTTTCTTGCTCACTCCCTGGGCCTGTAATAACCAGGGATTCATGTTCTGCTTGAGACATGGCTCATTACAGAATTAATTAGCAAGTCAATTAGCACAAGACTTACTAAGCTGGAAGCATATGACTTTGCAGTATATTTCTAATCCTATTTTATCTTTATAAAGTGAATCTAGGATTTCAAATTTTACATGGCAGACATGAGGCATTAAGACACCAACAGTTAAAGTACCTTTATCAGAGCTCCAGTTGTCTGTATCCTACAAGGTGCTGTATCTCTTCTACAAATGTTGATAGAGAGCAAAGAAGAAAAATTGCCTCAGTACTTGAGCATTGATGACCTGAACTAGTTTGTCAATTTTTCTCAAAAGTGATGACTGCATCTTGTGAAACCCTTTGGTAGCCTCAAACCTTTCTAATCCACTGTTTCATTCACATTTTCCCCCAACTTCATAACTTACAATAATGGTGGTGCAATGAAGGTACATTCAAGGACAATCAATAGTGCTGTCAGAGTCATTCTAAAGAAAACACATAGCTTGGGGCCTGGGTGAAGAATTAATGCTTCCCGTCCTCGTGGAGCACGTTTTGAAGCAAGTGTGATACAGTGGCAGCTTATATAAATGCCAACATCTTGAATGGAATATAAACTGTTGCTGATTTGAATATTTCGTCTTCTAAGATCCCGTGTGTTGAGGGTTTTACATTCATGCATTTGTTCTCTAGAAAACAAACTTTCTGGACTGAACAAAGTTTATGTAAGTGCTTCTTCCTTCAGTGCCCTGTAATCTTTAATAAACCCAGGGCCACCTACAGTAAAAAACTGCCTGTCTCACAAAACGACTTTTAAAAAATCCCTAAGGCTTCCAAAACAATTTCATCTGACCTTTATTTGTAAGCCCACCATCCTCCCTCTTACCCCGACACTTGGCAACTGTTTTCCACCATCTCCCTGGTGCCTCAGTAAGATAAGTTGCACATGTGTGTGTACAGAATTATGTGTCCTTTATCCAAAGCTAGCTCGGGAAGGGGAACTCTGTGGCTGTTATCTGCAGATGTTTTATTTGAGTAGATATTATAAATGGATTTTAATTGTGCTTTCAGATGTAAATCACCCTCTAAGGAATAGCCCTAATGGACCTGTAGAAACTCAATAAAATAAATCAATAGCATATGTCCTGGACCAGTCTCGCACTCTCTAACATTTTGATCAATATTGACATCTGACCTACGAAATTTGTCATCTACTGATGTTTTTTCCTAAAGAATTCACTGATACAAGTTCAGCTACACACAAGAACACATATTAAGGAGAGCTAAATTTGCCAAGACTCTCGCCCGCATTTTTTCTGACAATTCACAGTGCTATCACCTCTCTCAGGTTAATGCAGCTCTTGTGGCAGGAGATTCTAATCACCCTGTGTGTCAGCCTGCACTCCTCCGGATCTCCAATATCCACATTGCTCAGCCACCTACCAGGTCAGTGCATTAGCTCGCTGAGCATGACAGTGTATGTAAGGGAAGCGCACAGGCCACAGGACTCAGTCCAAGTTCTCTGCAAGACACAACACAATGGGAGGCAGCCAAATAGTTCCAGGTCAAGTTTGCAGCTGCCCGAGACAACATTGAATGGCAGAGACACCACCATGGCCCTTGTTGGCTCTTGGTCCCAGCAGAATCAATTTAAGGTTGACACTTTCATCCTTTCTGCTCTGTGCTTTTGTTGAAGTATCACGATCTCGATCACGATCTTCCCATTGATCATCTATTTGCTAGAGCGGGCACCAGTAATATCTCCATATGTCCGGTCTCATGCCAGTAGAGCCAGGGGCATCGGCTTGCTACAGGAACATAAAGAGCTTCAAACCATTGTACTAGGTCATGGGAATGATCTAATATAATTGTTACTGGAATTTGGCATATCAAATACAACACGAGAAGCTTGCCAGGCTTGCCAAGCGGGAGGCAAACTCTTTTAAACACCTCCAAATAAAGCATTTATTGATGAACAGCGAGCTGGGCTGTGATGGGCTGGTCTGCTGGGTGGAGTTCTGACAAGAGGGAAGTTCAAATGTGGAAAATGGCGGCGCCCTTGGAGTGAAGGGGGTGGTCTGGCTTGTTGTGAGGCTCTGACGAGGTGGTGGGCCAGGCCCAGAACCCGCCATGCCTCCCGACTGCCTCATGAACGGCTGGGCACAGGGAGAGCAAGGAACAGCTCTGCCCCCATGTCTGAGAGTCTCTGGACCAGCATACCTGGGCCGGATTGAGGAAAAAAACTGCTGTAGGGTGGGTGTCGATGATCCGGGCTGTGATGGAAGTATCCGGGCTGTGTGTTGAAGTATATAGACTCTAAATATCATTGTTGTCAGTTCCGAACAACATAAGAAAATTTTATTGTTAAGAAACAGCAAAAAGGATGAATTTTATTACCAAACAAAAAAGGTCCACTAAGAAGTACCAGAGAGATAACAGAGGGAATAAGGTGCTTGCCTTGCATTCACTAGGTGTCGTTTCCATCTGCAGCACAACATGGTGACCTCAAGAAAGAACAGATACAACTTAAGCCCTGCCAGGTGTGACTTTGAGAGCCCCTGAGCATAGCTGAGTGAGTCTAGTGTGCCCAGAACTGTAGGAGCAGAGCACCAACACAGCCCAGGGCTCTCACATTGAACTGTCCGCCCAGATGACGGATTACCACTGGGAGAGGTTTCTGAGTGATCAGAGCTTAACTTAGGCCACCTCCAAAATCAAAGTATGGATGCACCCTAAATGTCTATATGGAGGTGAAATCCGGGTCAGATTTCCATACTGAGGATTTTAAGTTAAACACTGCAAAAAACAAATTTAAGGCAAAGATCATAGATGCTCAAAACATAGATGGGAAAACATGAGCAAGCTACGTTTCATGGCATTGAGGTTTAAGTGCATGTCAGAAAAAAGAAATTATAACGTATTGGCTGCGTGCTCACAGCCAGGTCTTAGGACCTAGAGGGAAGCTTTCAATGCCTTTCCCACCCAGAAACAGGTTTGGCAGAAAGGTCAATTCACTTCTCAAGACCACCAAGCTCTGGGCTGAAAATCTGAGAAGGTGCTCGGGCTGCTTCCCTCTTGAGTATCACACGGTCTCTGCCATGTCTGCCATCCATGCCATCTGGAGTCTCTCTTTCAGAGTCTTAGAGCGGAAACCTCTGACATAGCCAAGTCCTTGCTCTCTGGTCCTTATGTGTGTTCTCTTAACTATTGAATGAGCTGACGGCAGTCTGCACAGGATGTGGTTTGGCTAATGTCTTGAAGAGTAAAAGAATTCACCAAAGGCGTGAGTAAAGTTGAGGAAGACAGACTTCCTGAGTGCACTGTGATGGGCTGCCGCGGAGAGAGCTAAGCAGGTGAGTCTGCCGATTAGTCAGTCTTAGAACCTGGGGGTACCTGATGCTTACTCTGGCAGCACATTTCCTGGATGCAATTTTTCCACAATAAGCACTTGCCCCTAGTCCTCAAAGCAGTCCTCAAAACATCTGGATGTGCCTGTGGTCAGCCAGTTTTTATATGTGTGGTCCAAAAATTATTGTATAGTCCCCTTTACAGCCCACCATAGGGTGCAGCTAAGGCCACACATTCTCTTTACTAAGCAGTACATTTAGGGAAAAGCGGGTTTCCCTAGGAAGAGGAATGTGATGGGTGGGGGGTGAGGCAGATAAGCTGTAAGAGACTCGTCCCAAAACCATGAATGTTCAGCAAGACTTTGGGTTCACAGCAGTGCCCTCAGGGGAAGAAGAGGAAGAGAAATGCTGAGGTTGTCTAGAGGGAAATGCAGAAACATTAAAAAAAATCAGTAGATCCTAAGTCATTTGGCATTGTCTTAGGGCGTAAAATGGTGCGCTGAGAATCATCACTTGATCACTTGATCACTTAAATCCTGTTATTCATCGATTTGCTCGGCGGGTGCCAGTAACATTTCCGTTGGACCCTATCACATGCCAATGTAGCCCAATGGCATCTGGTTGATTCAGGAATATGAAGAGCCTTAAACCGTTCCTGCAGGGTCTTGACAAGGAAGTCTGACCATCTTGTAGGTGGGAGGCCACGTGATCTTTTGACATCCCGTGGGATCCAGTCAGTAATGGCTCTAGTCCAGCGGTCATCTCCAAATCTCCTATTAAGATGTAGATGATATTATATGCTCACTCCTGTTTTCTTGTTCCTCATATTACACTGAAAAAAATTAATTTTTATTGTCACCATAGTTTGCAAAGATATTCTAGTGGAGTTTCAGGCATATATTTTTACAGGAACTGGCCTAAACCTAGAGTGTAGGGCAGAGCAGATCTATGTACATCTAAGGGTTCCCGGAAACGGAAGTTTGTTCCCTTCTGCCTCTGAAACAAACCAAGGCAGAAACTGTCACACTCATAGTATCCATGGCTGAATACTGAGTCTTGGCCTCTGACAATAACCAATAGGCCACGACACAACTCTGAAAACCGAAGGGTAGTGACATTTCTCCCCCTGCCCTTCATTCTCCTACGACCACTCTGTTTTCCCTTCTAAGGGATGAGATCTGTGTGGTCTGTCAGTTACTCTAGGAATGCCACCGCTTTGATTGGCTTTCTGTCAATACAGTGCTGGAAAAGAGGGGGGAGGGGGGTTGTTTTTCCTTGGCTTTTTTGTTCATTGTTGTTTCCAGCTGGTAACATTTTAAAATTAAAGGAAGGCAAGCAACACTGACTCCCTTAAAGCCAGAAGGTGTTCTATTCTCTGCTGGGCTGGGAATCGAAAGCTCACGCCTTTCCCTATTAGCAGAAGCGCATTTGTAATGCTGCGTTTGTTTGCCTGAGTATTGGCCAATGTCTACTTTCCCCAGGAGTCTGCAAGTGTCAGAACTGAAAGCTCTGTCAGTTCAGCACAGGTTCACTTCCTGAAATGCAGCTCTCAGGACAATTCAGGTGTTCCACAATGAGAGTCTGTGAGTATCATGACTCCAAGGCCTTGAGTTAAGAAATACATATTTTCTGTGTCCTCTATCGCAAGGAGGAAGATACAGAAATTCTTATGAGGACACATAAGAATAAGACAAGAAATGAATTCATCTGTGCAATAGTGTATGGAAAACTGAGTCATTAAACCATTGCATCAACTAAATGACCCTTCCTTGGTCACTAGGACCAATAGTCACTTTCAAAGTTTGGATGACTGAACCTGCCATGGAGGCAGCCTGGGGCAGGGGTAGGGAACCGGGACGTTGGTGGTGGGAGATGGGCACTGATGGAGGGATGGGTGCTGGAACATTGTATGACCAAAACCCAAATATGAACTTTTTAATTGTATATCTTTGTAATTATATATCTCACAGTGGTATAATAAAATACTTTAAAAAATCAAAGTTTGGATGACTGATAAAATAAGGTTTCACATAAAATTTTCAGATACAAATATATTTTTTAAAATGCTGGTTATTGTCTATCACTATCATTATCACTATCACTATCCTCCCATTGATCATCTATGTGCTAGAGCGGGCACCAGTAATATCTCCAAATGCCCTGCCTCATGCTAGTAGAGCCCAAGGGCATCTATTCGCTCCAGGAACATAAAGAGCCTCAAACCATTATATTAGGTCATTGTAATGAACTAATATAATTGTTACTGGTATTTGGCATATCAAATAAAACAGGGCAGCTTGCCAGGCTTGCCATGCAGGTGGCATACCTTTGTAGTCACCTCTAAATATAGCATTTATAGATGAACCGCGTGGCAAGCAGCCGCGCGAGACGGGCTGTGATAGGCTGTCGCTGGGTGGAGTTCTGATGAGAGGTAAGTCCGGATGTGGAAAATAGTGGCCTCATGGAGTGGGGGGGTGTCATCTGGCCTGTTGTGCAGCTCTGCTGGAGTGGCGGGCCAGGGCTAGAACCCTCCATCCCTCCTGGGCACCTTGTGAGCGGCTGGGCACAGGGAAAGCCGTTATTGACTATATTTTAATGCAGAATGCTTGAGTGCAAAGGAATATAATTTAAGAACTCAGATATAGGCATGCAAGTCAGTGTGATTGATAATTGCATGTGTTAGCTTGGTTCAGGCCATGGTTATAGTAGATTGGAGAAGGGCAGTTTAAGTGCACTTAAGGTAACATTAAATGTGATTAAGGAGGCCAACACATTTTGATAAAGGCTGAGAAATCTCCATAATTTGGTTATCTATCACAATAAGACATTGAGAGATAAAACACTGTAACTCTTGAATAAAGAAGATATTCTCAAGGCGTACAAATGCTACATGAGTCCCCAACCTATGAATCTACCAACAAATTCTGACTCAAAACTTCTTTATCAGCCCTTGCTAGAATTTTCAGCAGGTTAACTTGGTCTATAAATTCATTGCTAACCATCTACCATTAATTGCACCATTTTCATATTAAAATTTTATATTATAATTTATATCAAAGCAACCTTTGATAATATTGTATCAGTTATTATCGGAGAGAGAGGAAAAAGAGAGGTTTTTTAATTTTTTCTTTCTCATGAGCTGTGAGTGATGTGACAAGCATAAAAATTTCTGTATTTTTTCCTGATGAAATATTATAAACAATCACTGTATCACTGTCTTTCCGTTCATCATTTATTGGCTCGAGCAGGCACCAGTAACATCTCCATATGTCCTGTCTCATGCTAGTAGAGCCCAAGGGCACCTGCTTACTCCAGGAACATAGAAAGCCTCAACCCATTCCATCAGGTCATGGGAATGAGGTCTAAAATTTTAGATCTCATTATAATCAAATGAACACATAAATCCCATACAAATACTAATTAGGCTCTGAATTTTGATTTTGCATTAACTAGACTAAAGCTTTTACAACATCACTTGAGACCAGGTACTGCAGAGCCTGGATGGACCCTTTATCATGTGGTCAATCCCTCCCTTTCTTTATAGGATAACACATAGGACCAAAGACCTACACATTTCTGGGAATGATTTCTGGAAAAGGAGGAAGCAGGAAAAAATTGGACTCTAGGATGAAAATTTGAGAGCTTTATTTTCAGGTCACGTCCAACGGTGGTTAGAGATTGCTCCTGGTTTGGTGCTCAGGGAGGATTGCCCATGTTGGCCACATTGCAAGACAAGTGCCTTCTCTGACCCTGCATTTGGGACTTTAAGCATATTTTATGTTTTATTAAATGCATGGAGGGTTTTATAAAGATGAAGCTAGAAGTAAGATTGCCTGCATTCGTCCTGTAGTATGTATATGTATAACACTTGAGTTAACTAATGTGCAAAGAAGAGGACTAATGTAATAAGTTACAGAATTCATCTTGAAAAAATCCACTGTGATTTTCTTAAGGTGGCTTTCCTCAGTGTACTCAGGGCTTCCTCTTTGTGCTTAGGGGCTACTCTTGGAAACTCTAGGGATCAAACTAGAGCTGAAAGCATGAGAAGTAAGTGCCTTAAACCCTGTACTATCTCTATGACTCTCCTTTTATAATTTTTATTGGTGAAATTCATGAAACAGGAAAAAATTCTACCTCTGAATTCCTTAATACTGTCTTCATTGCAGAGCTAAGGCATGGGCTTATGGTAATTAAAAATCTATGACACCCTTAGCAATCAAGAAGAGTCTATTTTTATTAGGTGATCCTGTGAAAGTTTTGTTTCTCAAAGCCATGGAAATGCCAACAATAATGAAGCAAAATTGAAAAGAAATGAGGAAAAGGCTTTTAGCAAAAGAACTAAGGTATCATTTAGTATTAAGTAAAGTAAAGAGGGAATTGGAGTGGACAAATGATTAAGGGCAGATAAGAGATACTGCTTGAGAGTTTCCAATTTAATTTCTATGGTTTTCTATTTTTCTGTAAGAGGTAGAGTGATTGCACTATGGCTTGACAAATGGTGAGCAGAGACCCTGACTTATATTCCCAGAGAAAGAAGATTCCAATTTTCTTCTGTGGTTAATTACACTGTTATATTATAAGCACTGAGCATGAGAGTGTTCTCTTTTCAAGACAAGTAAGATCCAAGGACACAAATGACAGATTGGCCTCACAAGTGGAATATGTCCAGTGCATTAGTGTTAGAATGACTAACTATCCACACTACATCAAAAAGAAAGCAACCCACCTCACCTTTCCAAAACCTTTATTAAGTTACAAGTATCTTGCTCTGCATCACTCTTTTCCTTGTTAGACCTGAGATCCTAGTATATTCTGATCATTGTCATTTAAGAGAGAGGCCTGTTATTAAGTTGAAAATTATCATCTAAGTGGTCTAGAAAGATAATTCAGTGGTTAAGGAACTTGTTTTGCACGTGGCCAACCCAGGCTCATTCTACAGCACCACAGATGGTCCACGGATGACAGAGTCAGGAGTAAGTCCTGAAAATGACAGTTATGACCCCCAAAAGATAAAAAATAAGTAAAAGTGCAACCTAAGATACCATCAAGTGGGATTCATGACATACGATAATAAAGGGGAGGGGAATCACAGCACACAGAGAAGAGTGTTCTTTATTCAGCCCAAGTCAGCTTAGGGGTGAGAGAATTTGACCACACCTGTGATGACATGATAGCAGTCAATACACTGTGTATTTGAAAGCAAACCCTGGAAGATGAAGGTACACTTACTAATCCTTAAGAGTTCAAGTGGTAACTGTAAGAGTTAGAAGCCAAAAAAGATGAATTTTAGTTCTCTGATCTGAATGCAAACAATTGTGTGTTTGTGTGTGAGAGGTAGGGAGGGGGTATTGGAGAATTTCTTACAAAACAAGGGTAGAGACCCTTTGTGGTTAAGCATGGGCTGAAAGTTTGAGATGGCCTGTTGTTGGTATGTTGACTGTGGGTATGGTAAATTTATATACAAAAATCTTAAAGCATATGAACATTTACACACTTGTAGAATGAAATTGCCTCAATAATAAAATGAGAAAAGGAATTTCCTACTTTTGCTTAAACTGAGACAGGTATGGGAAGAGAAATAAAAAACACTACACAAGGAAGGAATAGTAGAGAATAGTGGAGAAGGTAAAGAAGGGAGGGACACATCTTAGTTTTCAATTTTAAGAAAGGATTATTAGAAACTAAAATGTGCCAGGAAGGAAGAAAAATAAATAAATAAAATACAGGCAAAATAAGGAGAATTCATGATGTTTATTAATTTCTAGGAAATATTGGAATAATTCTCCTATCTTTTGCTATCTGGTGTGATAAATTTCCCCAGGAGTCAAACTTCAGAGCAAATCTGCTAACACAACCTAGCAGTAATGCACTTTGGAACAGAATAAAAAAGCCTTCGAAAAAAAAGGAGCAGAATCATGCAAAAAGATAACAGGAATCATAGAGCCTAGAGTAAAGCCTTGGAAATTAGCAAACAGATACCATTGGGAGTGCGGGAGGGGGAAAACTACTGAATATACAATTCTAGAGGACAGTGTGGCAGAATTCCTCTACCCAATAATAAAGGAAGGTGGTTCTAAAAAAGAAGTGAGGAAAAAAGAACTTCTCTTCCATTGCGAAGTTCTGGGCATTGGTCTTGAAGTCACTGCATCAGATACCAAAGAATAAACGAATCTAATCAAAAGTTGTAGAAAGGAAGATTTTTGGAACAGCAGGATTTCTCCTGGGAAGTAATAGACATTTCATAAAACTTTAATGTTGATTTGGGCCTGAGAGCTGCTGTAGTCACTCTTTATGCTATTTTTGTCTTCAAATATTGTATTTGCAGTTATAAGTGCAATACAGAATTTTGATTCCTCAAACAAACAATATTTTGAATTTTAACAAGTCTCAAGAAGAATATAACTGGGGTTATAATTTATGCATAATTTGCAAGACTGAACATAAATTTTTGAGGGTGCGAAAGTGATACACATTTAGTCCCTTATGAGTGAAAACCTACCAATATATTATGCTTTTTACTTTTAGCGTGGTACTCAATAAACTACATGGAATACTAAAAACTTACTATAAAATACTTTGTATAATATGTCTAAGCACAACTGTAACCCAATAAAAGTGTTGCATACACCAAATATAGATGAGACTATGATGTTTAGTAGGTTATTGTTTTAGATGCTCTTTGACTTACAATAGGCTTAGAAATAATAAAATTATAAATTGAGGACCATCAGTATATTTTAATGAATATTTCCTTCAATAAAAGATTTTACTGAAGAAAAAATTCAAGACTGAGCTCATATGTTCTCTTTAATGGTCTCTCTAAAGAATTTATCAAGATATTTATTTTCTTGGGTCTGTAAACACTAAGCTATGACATCAAGATGTAGTGCTTTCTAACAAAAATACTTCAATATCATCTGACATGGGGCAGAGCTGCTACTGGCTCTCCCTGTAACCAGCCGCTCACAAGGCGTCCGGGAGGGATGGTGGGTTCTAGCCCTGGCCCACCATCCCAGCAGAGCCTCGCAACAAGCCAGACGACCCCCCCACTCCATGAGGGCCTCCATTTTCCACATCCGACTTCTCTCTGTCAGACCTCCACCCAACAGACCAGCCTATTAGCGCCCACAAGCGACCGGTGGGTTCTGATCAATAAATGCTAGACTTAGAGATGCCTACAAGAGTATGTTACCTGCATGGCAGAGCCTGGCAAGCTACCCGTGTTGTATTTGATATATATGCCAAATACCAGTAACAATTATAGACCTCATTCCGAATGGATTGAGGCTCTTTATGTTCCTGGAGCAAGCAGAGGCCTTGGGCTCTACTAGCATGAGACAGGACATATGCAGATGTTACTGGGGCCCGCTCGAGCAAATCGATGATAAACGGGAAGACAGTGATACAGTAACAGTGATCATCTGAAAACAAATTATTGTTTTGGTATGTATAAAATTAATTTTATGTTAGGATTTACTTACAAACCTTCATAGTGCTTTGTACAGTTGTGTCTTTTTTGGAAGATAAAAGCTTATTTCAAAAAGGAACAAACACCACCTCAATTTTTTTTTTATTATGCCATCGTGAGATATAAAATACAAAGGTGTTCATAATTGGTTCTTGGTAGTACAGTGTTCCAGCACCCATCCCTCCATCAGTGCCCCATTCTCATCACCAATGTTCCCACATTCCTTCCCACCCACCCCAGCCTCCCTCTATAGTAGAATCCTTTTCTTTTCCTCTCTTCTCTCTCTCTCTTTCTGTCTCTCTCTTAGTCTCTGTCTTTCTCTCTCTCTTCTTTTTGTTCTCTTTCTCTTCCTCTCTTCTGTGGCTTTCCCTATAGACATTTAGGATTTATCATGTAAGTCTCTTTGTGTATATTCAATACACCACCTCAATTTAGATGACTGAATGGCCACGTGTTCTGTTTCCTCAACTAAAAAGTCTACTGACAGAAGAAAATTCTGTTCATCGGAGGCATCTGTGTTCTTAGGCTCACTGTAACACTGTTTATAAGAGAAAAATCTGAAAACAACATGTCAAAGAACAGACGATTGGATAAAATACTATGGTGTGTATTCAAATAGAATATTGCTTTTATATTTTATATACATTCATATATACATATATATGTATGAAAAATCATGCAATTTGCCACTGCATGTATGGAACTGACAGGTATTCTGCTGAGTGTGGTCAGTTAAGAAAAGAGACAGGTTTGAGGAGGGAACCAGAGACAATGAGGCAGAAAAACAGACACTCATCTCTTGTATGGGGTGTGAGATTAGAATGCCGCATGCACAAAACCCTATCATTGACATGCACAAAACCCTATCATTGACAGTATTGTAAATCAAAATGACTATTTTTTTTCAATGAACACAGAAGGAAATTCATGCATGAGAGTTTTGAAAATGAATGACTATTCCACCAGCAGATCACCGTGAAAATACTTTTTTGAAAGACATTAAGCAAAGATAATTTTTTTTAAATTAGGCAAGAAGAAGTTTTTAATAATCTAAGTAATTTTGACTGACAAACAAGTATAATTATTTAGAGTTAGAGTAAATATGCTTCCAGTTACTTTATTTAAACAAGACTCCTATTTAATGTAACAAGCATTTGAAAAACTCAATATAAAAGCATTTGAAAAATTCAATATAAAACAGATCTACGATCACAAGGAGCAGAAAACTTCAACATAATTATAACTAATATTTTCACAGATTTAAAAGAACTGAAAAATCAACTAAAGAGGTTTCCATGAAAAGAAAGTTTTCAGTTCTCAGTAATTAAAATATAAATGATTAAAAAAACTTAATAAATGGGAAGAAAAGCAACTCCTACAGAGCTGAAGACCAAACACTAAAGTAAAAGTAGGATCATAAGATTAAAAAATGAAAATATGAGGACAAAAGTAAAATGTATGAGAAAGACTTTTCATATTTAACTTTTTCTGAGAGGGAGTCTTACAGAAAAGAGCCAAAGCCCAGAGATACACTACCCCAGGACAGGAAGATGTCTGGAAGATAATGAAATGTTCACATCATACAATATACAAGTGCCCATTTATCAAAATGATTGGTTTATATGCACACATATAGACACAGAACACTTTAGACTTCAACCTATGCATCCATTTTCATGGATTAAGACAAATTATTGTTGGAATTTACTACTGGTAGAATCTGCATCTCATTTGCCAAGGCATCAAAAATCAGATGGCGGGCCGGAGCGATAGCCCAGCGGGTAGGGCGCCTGCCTTGCACGCGCCGGCTTATGCCGGCCCGGGTTCGATCCCCGGCATCCCATATGGTCCCCCGAGCACCGCCAGGAGTAATTCCTGAGCGCAGAGCCAGGAGTAACCCCTGAGCATCGCCGGGTGTGACCCAAAAAAGCAAAAAAAAAAAAAAAAAAATCAGATGGGCTGGACATGTAATGCGATTTGGAGACGACTGCTGGCTAGAGCCGCTACCGACTGGATCCCACAGACGTCAAAAGACCATGTGGCCACCCACCTACAAGATGGTCAGACTTCTTCGCCAAGACCATGAATGGTTTGAGGCTCTTCATGTTCCTGAAACAACGAGATGCCATTGGGCTACAATGGCATGTAATAGGGTCAAATGGAAATATTACTGGCGCCAGCTCGAGGAAATCGATGAACAACGGGATGTCTAGTGATCTAGTGATCTAGTACTACTGGTAAAGAAAACTAGTACGTGTTTAAGTTGCTTGTCCTGCACAGTAGCAACCAAGGATAGATCCTTGGAGCCACATATGGTCACCTCCCAAATAGATTCCTGAGCACAGAGCTGGAGTAAATCCTGAGCACAGCTGGATATGGCCGCCAAACCAAACAACACAAAATGTACTACTCCCCAAATCAGCCCAGTACTGCAAACATGCTAGCCATCTGGCTGCATAAGGAAGGCTCTTACTGACAGTCAGAGTGAGTCATGTCGGAGCCCGTTTCTAATGCTTGCAAGTGAAAAACTCATCTTTTCATCAGGATTACCTTCTTCCTGATGAAATTGCGCCACATTAAACATTACGTTCAAAGTTTCAAGCTCAAGATTATTATTTGTGGGTCTGGAGAGACAGTACGGTGATAGGACACTTACCCTGCACGCAGCCCACCTGGATTTGATCCCTCTCACCCCATATTATCCCGAAGCTTTCCAGGAGTGATCCCTGAGTGCAGAGCCAGGAGTTAGCCCTGAGCATGGCCAGATGTGGCCCAAAAAAACAAAAAGAATGGGATTTGCTCTCCTTGTTAAACTTTGTGAATGTTTGTACCCTCCCAGGGAAGAGGAAGAAGATAGAATGGAACCAGAAAGGCAAGAGGCAGAAAAGAAAAAAGAAAATAATATAGTGTTTAAATAGCTTTTAGTCATAAAAATGTTTGGCACTCTGAAAAAGTATGATTTTCCCTGTCCCCAGAAGAAAAAGACTGTGCACAAGGCAGATGAATTTTGCATAAAATTTCAAGGCAATTCTAGATTGTCTGATGTCCACTGCAGTGAGCATCAATTTCAAAATTTTAATGCGCACAAGAGAATAAAATTATGAAGATTAAAACTATCAAAGAAAAGTGAAAGGAAGTACATATTTCAATGTTCCCACCACTTAAAGGCTCATTTTTTCCCTTCTTTCTCTTCAATGTATTCCCAGACTCAGCACTCAACTTGTGATAGCCACGCTTTGTTCCTTCCACTTAGCGCTGTCATCGGCCCTGCTTTCCCTCTCTCAGGTAGCCTAACCACTGAAGCAAGACAGTGGGAAGAGAAAAGTAAAAAGAAATTTCAGCACATTTAAGATCATGCGCTTGATAAAACTGTTTTCTCAGCCAGACAAAGTGTGAAATTCTTTTCATGGTTTTTAGTCAAAGTAATTTGATCAGATCACCATTCAGCATCTCCGTCACTAGTTTGCTCTGAGCATTCCCCTGAAAATGTTTTTTTTTTCCCATCCAGGTGCATCTCCACTGAGGGGACAGGCCAGCAGGACTTGGGGGTTCTCGTTTGTTCCCTTTTTATTTGGCATGACTGTCTCAGCTCATATATTTGCAAAAGTGTATGGCAAATTTTAAAAGATTTTTTTCACTGTTTTTGTTTTGTTGACTACCCACTTGCATCCTTTTATAAGCTCTTACATGCCTCCAAATAATGAAAAACAGTTTTATTTTTTCAGTTTGGGGACTGTATCCCGTGGTGTTCGAGGGATCCATTTGAGAGAGTTTCTAGTCCCTCCCTGTGGTTTCCTGTGAACATGCAGCCTTGGGGCTCCCGAGCACCTAGCATGCACTCCAGTGCTCAGTCATTTCCCAAGCCCCAAAAAATTAGTTTTAAAATTTTCTTCACTTCCAACTTGCTAAGCTCTCAAGAAAGTCTCTTCTGATTTCATCAATTAGCATTTCCTCTCTTTCTCACTACTGTTAAATAATAAACCTTAGATCATGGCCTCAGACAGAAACAGTCTTAACAAAGAAAATATGTTTTCCCTGGATTAGATCTATCAAGTGCAAAATTAATTTGCTTCTACACTGCTTACTTCAGTAAGTGATTTGGAGAAAAGTGAGAGGAAGATAAAGAAAATGGCATTTTCGGTGCCTGCTACATCTCAAGGGATATAAAAGAAAATGTTGTTTTTCTCCCATTTCGTCTATTTTGGTTGAGGGTTTTTTAATTCAAATGGCCTCTCAGTAGCTAGTCTATGATCAAGCTAGTTATAATGTATTTGTGTAAAGATTCATGGGGCTCACACCAACAAATCTATTCCGCAGCACTACTGCTCCGCACTTCCTTCTACTCCCTTCCAGCTCTAGGCATGTGTGGTCGCACTGTCTTGTACTCACTGTGTACACTCAACCCGTTGGCTTGACCACATTCTCCAAGTGATTGAGATGACACCTGCCTCTGATTTGTGCATGAAGCCTCCAATACAATGGGAGTCCTCATTCTGATCCGGCCGCCAAAGACACACAGCAATGAAGCACAGCATAGCTCAGCCTTCCTTATCCTGGCTCTGCCCTCAGCCTCCCTTAACTCTCCACCTTCTTCAGGTTCGATTTCCAAACTGAAACATTGTTTCCTTTATTAAGAATGAAAGAGTGTGGGCCGGAGTAATAGAACTGTGGGTGAGGCGCTTGCCTTGTACAACAGAGCCAGGTTTGATCCCTGGCACCCCATAGGGTCCCCTGAGCAGTACCAGGAGTGAGCCCTGAGTGCAAAGGTAGGAAAAAAACCTAAGCACTTCCAGGTGCATCCCAAAGACAAGATCAAAAGAGCAGATGAATAATCATTTTATAAGTGCAACATGAATAAGCAGAGACAGGCAATGGACAGCAAGGCCCAGGCCCTCTGCACGTCATATGGCTGCCCAAGCTGCCCAACTAGTAGCAAGAGATGCTTGGTGGCCATTGCCTTTATTCCTTACTTTTGTTCATGTGGGTTTATTGTTTTGCCCCTTTTCTAAAGTCAAAAGTTAGATCATTTAAATGTTCTGTATTTATAATTTAATAACAGGATGTTATAAATATACATATGTTTTAAAAAGTCTGTAATGAATGATGCTAATTTATCTTAATCTACTAATTCTGGATATCCAACAAGTGTTTGAGAAAAATGACCATTCTATTTTCCTAGTTTTAGAAAATAATTTTAGATATGTGCCTCATTTTTCCTACTATACTGAAGCCAATCCCAGAGGATTTTGATTAAATGAGAGGGTTCTGTTAAAACCTTTTACTAGAGTGACGGATTTATCTTATGACACTATCATATGTTTAGCCTTTTAGTATTTTGTTACTATGGCATTAACAGTCTTCTAAATCATTTATTTTCTCAGTGAATAGAATGGTTATACAGACTCTTTTCATCTCTAATAATAAATTTGCCTGTTAATTGATTTTGTCTGGTAATAACATATCCACAATTCATTCATATTGTTTATAGCTGCTAGTTTACACTGGCACGTGATATAGTCAAATGGAAATGTTACAGGCGCCTGCTCGAGGAAATTGATGAACAACAGGATGTCTAGTGATCTAGTGATCTAGTGATAGCTGCTAGATTACACATTTTTTCTGTAGTATTGCTAAGGTATCCCTTGTAACAGGTACTTATAGTTGAATAGTGTAAAGTAAAAGAATTTATGGGTGGAATTTTTCTTTTTGCTGCGATTAAAAGAATGAAATTTACCATCTTAATTATTTTGAAGTGTATGTATAGTTCAAATGTATGTATGTATAGGACTCACAGACATGGAACAGAGCTGCTACTGGCTCTCCCTGTGCTGAGCCACTCAGGAGGGATGGCGGGTTCTAGCCCTGGCCCTCCACCCCAGCAGAGCCTCACAACAAGCCAGACGACACCCCACTCAATGAGGACCGCCATTCTCCACATCCTGACTTCCCTCTCGTCAGAACGCCACCCAACAGAGAAGCCTATTACAGCCAGGCTTGCATGGCCACTTGCGGCAGCACAGTTCATCAATAAATGCTGGATTTAGAGGTGACTACAAGAGTGTGCCACCCGCACAACAGAGTCTGGCAAGCCTCCCATGTTGTATTTGATATGCCAAATACCAGTAACAATTATTGACCTGATGTAATGGTTTGAGGCTCTTTATGTTCCTAGAGCAAGCAGATGCCCTTGGGCTCTACTAGCATGAGACAGGACATATGGAGATGTTACTGGTGCCCACTCGAGCAAATCGATGATGAATGGAAAGGGAAGACAGTGATACAGTGACAGTTATGTAATTTATAAAACTACCTTTGAATTGTGAATTAAACTATATATTGTGATTATGGATAATAAATCTTGTCTGCGATTACATTTTGGCATTTATCTGATAAAAAAACAAATTTATTTGTTTTATCTCCTGCTATATTTTTGCCATATTTTATAAAATTATTCCTTTTAAACATGTGTATTACCTAAAATATAAATATCTCATTTTTATTCTAATCATGATTAATACAACTACTTTAGAGTATGAACTCAAGTCACTTTTCCATTTTGTGTATAAAGTGTTCTCTTTTTATCAAATACAACTTTATATTATATTCAGTGGGATTTTACATAATCCCATTTGTTTGGATTTGAATCACTTGAATCACTTGAATCCCGTTATTCATCGATTTGCTCGAGCGGGCGCCAGTAACATTTCCATTGGACCCTATCACGTGCCAATGTAGCCCAATGGCATCTGGTTGATTCAGGAACATGAAGAGCCTCAAACCGTTCCTTCAGGGTCTTAACAAGGAAGTCTGACCATCTTGTAGGTGGGCGGCCACGTTATCTTTTGACATCCCGTGGGATCCAGTCGGTAATGGCTCTAGTCCAGCGGTTGTCTCCAAATCGCATTACATGTCCAGCCCATCTGATTTTCGATGCCTTGGCAAACGAGACAGTGTCCCTGATTCTGGAATAGCGACGGAGGTCAGAACTCCGGATTCCTTCACTCACTTGAGTGAGACGCGTGATAATCCAAGCATAGCTCTTTCGATTGCTCTCTGGGAGACCCGAATAGCATTCTCATCCTGCTTTCGTAGGGCCCAGGTCTCTGAGGCCTATGTTAATGCAGGGATAACAGGTGGAGTCAAAGAGATGTGCCCGAAGCCGGAGGTTCTTTGTCCTTTTAGCTAATTCTTCGATGCCTTTGAAGGCATTCCATGCCGCTCTCTTCCTCCTGCGCAGCTCAGGTTTTAGGTCGTTCATCATGTTGACTTCTCGACCTAGGTACACATAACTGCTGCATTCAGAGATGTTTGTTCCATTGAGAGTGAATGGGGCCTCAGGAACTAGTTTATTTCTCATGAACATAGTTTTCTTCAGATTCAGCTGTAGACCTACCTTTCCACATTCTCGGTCAAAGTCAGCCAGCATTTGTGCCGCTTGGCTAATGTTTGGTGTAATTAGAACGATGTCATCAGCGAAGTGGAGGTGGTATAGTTGCCGACCATCTATCTTCACTCCCATTCCTTCCCATTCTAATTATCTCATGATGTTCTCGAGGGTGGCACTGAAGAGTTTTGGTGAGATGGTATCACCCTGTCGAACCCCTCTTTCGATATCAATGATCACTTCTTTGTAGAATGGTGAGATCCTGGTGGTGAATCCGTAATACAGCTCACGAAGGATCTTGATGTATTGGGTTTGAACACTCTGTTTGACTAGGGCTTCGATGACTGCTTCAGTCTCCATAGAATCAAAGGCTTTCTGTAAATCAATGAACGTGAGACAGAGCAGCATCTTGTACTCCCTACAAACCTCAATGAGCTTAGTTACTGTGTGGATATGGTCGATTGTGCTGAATTCTTTCCGGAAACCTGCTTGCTCGCATGGTTGTCCTTCATCTAGTGTTCTGCTAATCCTGTTCAGGATGACTCGTGTAAACAGCTTGTAGATGACAGACAACAGGCATATGGGGCGATAGTTGCCGATGTCGTGAATGTCTCCCTTGTTGAACAGTAGAACTGTCCTGCTGGTTTTCCATTGGGAGGGCACCTTGCATTCGGACAGGTAGCGTGTGAAGAGCCGAGCTAGTGTATTGATGAGTACCGACGGCAGATTCTTCAGGTGTTCGGGTCTGACTTTGTCTGGGCCTGGTGCTGTTCCCTTCTTTACCGACGACATGGCATGTCTGATTTCAGAAGGGAGAACGTTGGGAATGACATATCCATCCTGTGGAATTTGGTATGTGGGTAGGTGGATGTGGCTATCAAAGAGATTTGAGTAGAAGTCCTGGATAATCTTCTCCATTGCCTTTCTGGAAGATGTGATAGATCCATCAGGGCATCGGAGGGCAGTCATCTTGGTCTTATAGTTGGCGAAGGATAGGCGGGCAGTGCGAATACTTTTCCCGGCTTCTGCTGCATCTTCCAGTATTTCTGCTCTTCTGTCTTTGAGGTCTGCTCCTATAGCTTCTCTGCACTGTTTAGCAAGCTTGGACATTAGCATTTGGTCTCCTGAGGCTCGCGCCTTGCCACCTTGGCGAATGAGCTCAAGAGTTTCTGAAGACAAGCGTCCTTTTGTGTCTTTCTCTCTCTCGGCATTCTTCGCACAATCATGGAGGTGCTGAACCAGTCGGTTGTATTCTTCATTGATGTCGTCAATGATGGTATCTTCCCATGTTGCTGCAATGATGCCAAAGAGTTCCCAGTTGGTGGTCATTCTGGGAGTTCTCTTCTTAAACTTTTCAGCCTTTTCTCCCCGTTTAGGGAAGTAGAATTTTGCATGAAGGAGACGGTGGTCCGATCCTGTCTGGAATTTGGGGACGACAGCAACATCGGTCAGACAAAACCGTCGATTGAAGATGATGTGGTCAATTTCATTGTGGAACTGTCCGCCAGGAGATTCCCATGTCCAACGTTTCGCTTCAGCCTTCTGAAACTGTGAGTTCCCATGAATAGTCTTGGTGGACATGATGAACTCAGATAGTCTCTCACCCTGTTCGTTCCATTCTAGGCCATGGGTCCCGATGTGGAGTTCTTCAGCCGATCTTCTCGGTCCTATCTTGGCATTAAAATCACCGACTATGATCTTGTAGAAGGTGTGATCTTTTTATAGAACTCCTCCAATTCCATGTAGAATTTCTCAATTTCATCTTATTTGTATGTGGATGTTGGTGCGTAGACAATGAAGATAGAAATTACTGGCAGTGGGCCACATCTCCTCAAATGCAATCGTCCTATTCGGTTTGTTAGGCATTCAAATGAATCAATGTTGACAGCCATGTTCGTGTTGACAAGGACACCAACGCCACCGACGCCTCTTTCGTCACATGTTCCAAGGAACAGTTCTTCTCCGGTGTCAAATACAGCATGATGTGACTGACGCCCTCTCGTCTCAGTCAGACCAATGATGTCGTACTTGATCTTTGGGCGCTTGCACCATCAGATCCTCAATATGTGCTTCCGATGCCAGCGTCACGTGCATTGAAAGTACAGTCATTTTAGTCCTTCGTTTTGGCAGCCTAGGACGGCCGTGAAATTTTATCAGGCACTGCTTGTTTGCCTTTCTTACTGCTGCCGTATTAAGGGCTCTTTCGGGGTCAGGAAAATAAACATTTTTGTTACTGGATTTGGCATATCGAACACGCATCGGACAGCTTGCCAGGCTCTGCCATGCGGGCGCTATATTCTCATTACTTTGTGGGGCTCTCTCACAGGGGTGGGTAGAATATTTATGGTAATTTGGAGGTAAATTGTGCGGCTGTGTGGCCCGTGCAACGGGAAAGCTGGTTTCTGCTCTGCCGGGGTACCTGTTTTTTAGGCTCAAGCATTCCTGGGCTTGAAATACTCTCCTCTGAAGGGCGGGTCTCTGCAGGGCGGTCCTTGTAGGCTGGGTTTCTGACAAGCTGGGCTGGAGACTGGATTAATCTGTGGGCTGGAGACTGGATTAATATGCTGGGGGGGAGATCTTACCAGCTGCAGAGTGTGGATTATGACACAGATTGCTGCCAGCAAGGTGTGGGGGTTTCTCTGGGCTCCTCCGAGGCTCCATCGGGATGGTGGACTCGGTCTTGATGACCCAAGTCATCAAGACCCTGAGCAATAACAGGTCTGTGATGCCCTTATAGTTCCGCGACCCCCGAGCTGTTGGCATCCCCCAACTTCTTAGAGGGACTAGTGGCATTCAGCCACTCGAGATTGTTTGGATTTATTTTTATTAAATTATTTATTTGCTTAATCATATCTTTTAAAGAAATTCCTTTAGTGAATTTCTCCAAAGTTGCTTTTGCTTAAGTTTGGTAGCTTGAATTTCAGCCAGGGTTTTTAATCTTACTTTGACTGTTATTTTCTTGATCCACTTTTAAGCTGTCATTTTATTGCTTCTAGTGCTGTGCTGAAAACCCTGCTCTTCTAATTGTCATTTCTTGGTATCTGTCTTTCCTTTATTATTGTTTTTATTGTTTTTAAATAGTTTATTTTCTTAGCTTTTTTAAGTTTTACTAGAAAATAACTCTTTCCTATTCCTATTTAGTCATTATTGGGCTTCAGTAAATAATAAAATTAATGGTTTTTATTGTGGCTAAATTTGAATCACACTGTTCAAGCAATACATGTAACTATCTTCATCATTTTTTATTAAATATTTTATTATACCACAGTGAGATATACAATTACAACGTTGTTCCTGTTTAGAGGTCTCGGTCACATAGTGTTCGAGCACCCCGCCTCCACCACTGCCCATTTTCCACCACCAATGTCCCCAATTTCCTCCCCTGCTCCCATAGCATGCCTAAATGGCAGGTTCTTTATCTCTTTTCTCTCTCCCTCTCTCTTTTCCTTCTCTTATACATTGTGGGTTGCAATACATACACTTAGAGGCCATCATGTGCATTTTTTTTGCCATCTTCATAATTTTTATCTGGAAATTTTCTTTAGTATATTGCATCTATTTTTCTTTCTCCAATTAATCTCTTCAGACATATCATCTAATTCATCAATTCTCTTTATCTGTTATTTATCAGCTAGTCAATCATTGATTTTTATATTTACTTTAAACTGCCTTATTCAATTCCCTGATATTATGCTTTTATGTGGATAATTTCTTCTGGATTTACCATTGTTGTTTCTCTAAATATCTATTGCATAATTTAGGACTATGAATGTAAGGCTGACCCCTTTAATCTGTGGAACTCCTGATTCCCTGGTTTAAGCTCTTTTCTTCCTGAGAATCTTCTTAGATTATATTGAATTTGTAGGGAAATTACACCATATAATTTATTTCAATAAATTTTTAGTGTAATGTTTGTTTAGTAGTCTTACATTTATTTGTCTTAATCATCCAAAGACCCAAGGAAGAAACTTCCATTAATATATTTGTTTTTATGCAGGACCAGGACTACTGCTGATGAGATTTCCTATCATTTACCTATTCCAGTGAGTGCCAGTTATTTTTCCCTATCCATTCTTTCCCTAAATATATCACTTATATTTACATTAGGAAAGGCAAATTCTCATCTTTATCTTCCACACAGTGGCGGCCTTCTCAATATATTTTCAGTCAAACCAGCAGAACTAAAATATCAAGGCTTATTTAATATTATATTTTCAACTCTATATTATATTTCTGCCTCTGAGGGTATCCTTTATAACGTTTTTGTATTTATACACTTGCTTACTCACACTTAATAAACTTGGTTACATCGAAAACATACATTTTATCAAATATTTCTAGATATTCAGCTTGAAAGGTCAATTCAGAACACATAGTGTTGCCATATTGTCAGAGACAGACTCAAATATACTTACATGTGCATAGTTTCCTATATTCTATCACAGTCACTGCCTTCCCGTTCATCATTGATTTGCTCGAGTGGGCCCCAGTAACATCTCCATATGTCCTGTTTCATGTTAGTAGAGCCCAAGGGCATCTGCTTGCTCCAGGAACATAAAGAGCCTCAATCCATTCCGGAATAAGGTCTATAATTGCTACTGGTATTTGGCATATCAAATACAACACGGGTAGCTTGCCAGGCTCTGCCGCTATATTCTATAAAATTTCTTTATCTTTTCATAGCTTTCACTTGGGAAACCAAGTTCTAGCAGGTAGTACTTTCAGAGTTAAGAGCCAAGGCTTTTAATTATTATGGAAAGTCATACTTCTATAAAAATCTTTGGAAGATGACAGGCACGAGGACAATACTAGCAACAATGTGTGTACTAAGAAAATGACAGACAAAGCAGGAATTAAAGCTTAAATTTCTTAGGGAAGATAATCAGACACCATTTGAGGATGGTCAGGGTCTTATTGTAAATTTACCAAAATTAAGCATTTTGGGCATCGTAAGTCTTCCACTCAAATTTTTCCTCCATCTCTGTTTTTATACTTATTGATTTTCTTCTTATTTTGAATACAGTTCCAGGCAAGGGGCTCTCTACTCCCAAGTAAATTTGTTCCACTATCAGTAGTTTACCTTACTCCGTGAGTAAGTAATCTTTTAAAACAAGAGTCCCTTAAATCTTTTTGAAACAGTTGGTTTTTATGTTCTCACACCCCCTAGAAACCTTATTGCTCCTGTTTACGACTTGATAGAATTCTTATCTTCATTGTGCAACAATGTGTATTGTACAAGCCCCCTATGTACAGAGTGAAAGCAAAAAGTCAAATAGCTATTCGTAGAAATCTAGGAATTTTAAGACATTAAATAATATCTTCAACATTATGGATAGTGCTTTCTCCTAGACATATAGCTGCAATTGCTTCAGTCTATTGCATCTAGGACACTTAGGTACTATAATTATATATGAATCAATGGGTTTTTGATAGTTTTTAATTCATGTTTTGATTTCCAATATCCAATTCTAGGTGGAAAGCATTTTGTTTGTTCAATACCTTCTATTGTTTTCCTAAGAGCGCCACAAATTCTGTATTCCAGTTCTCCAAGAAGATTAGTCCCACTTTGGTGTAGATATGCATAAAAGCTCATAGACTGAGTCTGTGTACTAAAACATACCATGTACCTTAGCCAAGGGAGCATAGGCATTAAAACAACGTCCCATTTACCAGGAGATGGAATCAAATCTGTTACGAAGAATTCCTCCCACTTATACCAGGACTATCACTCACGACTATCTACCAAACTGGCAAGAGTGATAGGAGTGATAAATCCATTTTTGCTGATACTAAACAGTAAGAAAAGGAAACTCAAATGCTTCTGAATATAGACAAACATTTGTACTAAAACTCTAATTTCTCAAAGCAAAGCATTTTAAACTTTTCAGTGTCATCCAGCCGCGTGCTCCTTAGCTCAGTACTCACATCATGCCAGAAACATTTTTTCAAAATATATTCAAGAAATGAACCAGTTCAAAAGATAGACATCCATTAACTTTCTTCTTACATACAGTCTCTCAAAGGGTGGCATTTACACCCACATTGCACATAGAGCCACATCAAGCAGTTTGATCTATGATGAAGCACAGCATTCCTAAAACAGCAGGGGTGTCTACAAGCCCTCTGACACAAGTGAGCAAAGAAGACTTGGGATAAGAAAAATCTACATAAATTGGGACAGCAAAGAAAGTGAAGGTGAAGAATTTTTTTAATCTCCCCAGGGGAATTCATTCACACTGAGAACTATGTAAACTGCATAAGATATCTCAAGGATGAACTCCAAGTTATTTATTTTGGGGGAGCAGATTCAGATGAACTTGTAATCAGTTTTAAATTGCAAACACTAATGGAAATTTCCCAAAATCTAGCTCAACTTGAGTATTCAGTCAACAGTTCTTTAACAAGTTTAGCAAGGTGTCATGCGAAACAAAATTTGAAAGTGTGCATCAAAGACCTAGTGAAACGTCAATTTATTAAAATTTTTCCAAACCACCAGGCTGTTAAACTCTGAGTACATTAGGCAGTATGGTAACTTGACAAATTACTCTGCCACATTTGGTAGTAGAGTTCTAGAAACATCATTCAAATAAAAATTAACAACTAGATATTTTATCTAATTTGAATTTGGTGATAGTAATATTAGAGTCCACTATAATATAATGTTGATAATGTGGATATATGTATTTGTGGTTTAGGTATGATTTGGGGATCTTGTTGTCCGGCTCCAGCAGATACAGTGACAATGGTATATTACATTTTTAGCTTTTTCTGACTTCAGACATAACCTTTATAATTTCTGAAGATAACATGTAAGAAATGGCGAAAAAAAACCCACAAACTCATCTTCAGTGATCATTGCTGTTTACTTTCTTATAGATAATTTCTAAATGCTGGATTTAGAGGTGACTACAAGAGTATGCCACCCACATGGCATAGCCTGGCAAGCCTCCCGTGTCGTATTTGATATGCCAAATACCAGTGACAATTATTTTGGTATTTGTATTTGATATGCCAAATACCAGTAACAATTATTTTGGTAGTTGGTATTTGATATGCCAAATACCAGTAACAATTATACACCTCTTTCCCATGACCTGATGGAATGGTTTGTGAGGCTCTTTATGTTCCTGGAGCAAGCAGATGCCCTTGGGCTCTACTAGCATGAGACAGGACATATGGAGATGTTACTGGGGCCCGCTCGAGCAAATTGATGATGAAAGGAAGACAGTGATACAGTTATTGTATCTAATTTGAATTTGGTGATAGTAATATTAGAGTCCACTATAATATAATGTTGATACTGTGGATACATGTATTTTAACAGGAAAAATATTTAGAGCACATAATTTTATTTTTTGGCAAATGTATTAGGTATTCAAATATATATGCCCAAGTTTCATTTCATCTCCAGAAAATTTCATATTTATATTCTCCAATAATATTAACATCTTTTTTTCTTTTGGGTCACACCCAGTAATGCTCAAGGGTTACTCCTGGCTCTACACTCAGGAATTACTCCAGCAGTGCTCAGGAAACCATATGGGAAGCCAGGGACTGAACTCGGATTGACCGCATGCAAGGCAAATGCCCTCACCACTGGGCTGTAGCTCAGAGCCCCACCCTAGAGAGAAGTCTATCTCAAGCCCAGGTATGCTGGAATGGGCAACTAAACTCACCAGGATTCCGTGGAGATGGAGCTGGGGCCCTTTCCCCCAACTCTGTCCTGAAGAGTTAGGGGAAAGGCATGGTGGACCTGCAATGCACTGCTCCCAGGCTGTCAGCCGTGAACCAGAGACACAGATACACGGGGGCAGAGCTGCTACCAGCTTTCCTCTCTCCTGTGCGCCGCTGCTTCATGACCACATGGTAAATCAGTAAATGCAAAAACCGAGAGTGCCCAAATGGCAGAGCCTAGCAAGCTACCCGTGTTATATTATATATGCCAAAAACCAGTAATAATTATAAACCTCTTTCCTATGACATGAAAGAATGGTTTGAGGTTCTTCATATTCCTGGAGTGAGCAGAGGCCCTTGGGCTATACTAGCATGCGACAAGGACAAACGGAGATGTTACTGGTGCCTGCTCAAAAAAATCAATGAACAACGAGAAGAAAAGTGATACAAGTGATCAACACTTATCCATTTACTGTATCAAACAAATTTTACATCTAAGGGGTTACTTGATATTTGTCATACAATAAAGGTTCTGCATTCTCAAAATCATAGATATGGTCATTTCACTCAAAATCTTACATGAAGGGAACAGTGTGCTAATGACCTTTGAAAATTATAATACCAGCCTAGAACTGAGCATTGAATATGGGCAAAAGATACACAGGAAAACCTCTAAATGTATATATTTCAATCCATGAGAGAGAGAGAGAGAAAGAGAGAGAAGAGATAAAGAAACTGCCATAGAGGCAGGCTAGGGGAGTGGGGAGGAATTGAGGTTACTGGTGGTGGGAAATGGGCACTGATGGGGGGATGGGTGCTGGAACACTGTATGACCAAACCTGAACATGAACACCTTTGTAATTGTATATCTCGTGGTCATATAATAAAATATTTTTTTTTAAAATCTTACAAGCGGGGCAGGAGTGATAGCCCAGTGGTAGGGCGTTTGCCTTGCATGCAGACAGCTGGTGTTGGCCCGGGTTTGATCCCGGCATCCCATATGGTCCCCCGAGAACCGCCAGGAGTAATTCCTGAGTGTAGAGCCAGGGGTAACCCTGAGCATTGCCGGGTGTGACCCAAAAAAGAAAAAAAAATTCTTACAAGAAATTTGTGGGATAAGAACTCACCAGAGTGAACCTATAATCCTCGCATTGACATCTCCACTACTGTTCTCCATCCTCATCTTCCTGTTTTGTTTTTTTAAACTTTCTTTATGATTTCCTTCTTCCAGTAGAAATTTAAGGCCAACCACTATGGTTAATATCTTATAAACAAACTCTATCCCTCAGGCCTTTTACACAGTCACTTGGAAAGATCGCAAGACCGCCATTCCCCAAAACCATGTGACATAGTGATGTTCACACATACAATGAGAATTGCTGAATAAAATCATGGGAAAGGTGATAAAACACCAACCAAGAGGGTACATAATATTTTATGATATTATCCAAGATATTATCACTGTCACTGTATCACTGTCTTCCCGTTCATCATCGATTTGCTCGAGCGGGCCCCAGTAACATCTCCATATATCCTGTCTCATGCTAGTAGAGCCCAAGGGCATCTGCTTGCTCCAGGAACATAAAGAGCCTCAATCCATTCCGGAATGAGGTCTATAATTGTTACTGGTATTTGGCATATCAAATACAACACGGGCAGCTTGCCAGGCTCCGCCGTGCAGGTAGCATACTCTTGTAGGCATCCCTAAGTCCAGCATTTATTGATGAACAGCGCTGGCACTTTGGCGCGAGCCGGGCTGTGATAGGCTGGTCTGCTGGGTGGAATTATGACCAGAGAGAAGTCTGGATGTGGAAAATGGAGGCTCTCATGGAGTGGGGGGGTCGTCTGGCTTGTTGCGAGGATCTGCTGGGGTGGTGGGCCAGGGCTAGAACCCACCATCCCTCCTGGGCGCCTCATGAGTGGCTGGTCACAGGGAGAGCCAGTAGCAGCTCTGCTCCATGTCTGCGAGTCTCTGGACCAGCATACCTGAGCCAGATTTAAAAAAGACTGCTGCAGGGTGGAACTCGATGAGCTGGGCGCTGATAGGCTGGTCTGCTGGGTGGAGTTCTGACCAGAGAGAAGTCCGGATGTGGAAAATGGAGGCCCTCATGGAGTGGGGGGGTCGTCTGGCTTGTTGCAAGGCTCTGCTGGGGTGGTGGGCCAGGGCTAGAACCCACCATCCCTCCCGGGCGCCTCGTGAGCGGCTGGTCACAGGGAGAGCCAGTAGCAGCTCTGCCCCATGTCTGCAAGTCTATAGACTGGCATACCTGAGCCGGATTTAAAAAAAGACAACTGCAGGGTGGAACTTGATGAGCCGGGCTGTGATAGGCTGGTCTGCTGGGTGGAGTTCTGACCAGAGAGAAGTCTGGATGTGGAAAATGGAGGCCCTCATGGAGTGGGGGGGGTCGTCTAACTTGTTGCAAGGCTCTGCTGGGGTGGTGGGCCAGGGCTAGAACCCACCATCCCTCCCGGGTGCCTCGTGAGCGCCCACGTGATAAGATATTATCAATATATCAATATTCTCTTGCCCCTCCAGTGTCTCTTATTTCTCCCTCTGTTACATCTTCAATAAAAGTATGAATATTTGTCTAAGTGAAGTTCTGATCACATTTATAACCCTGCTCCAGTTATTATCCAAGATGAAATGTCCCCATCCTTGAAAAGTCTGTTTTTCCAGTCTTTCCCCTCACTTTTCAATTCATACACTTCTTCCCACTGAGTATACTCTAGTATAACACAAAGAGAATCCTTCACCAATGTTTTCTGCTCTTCCTGATTTCTTTCCAAAACCTTATTCAGCCTCCATGTGAAAACATAAAACATCTTTTTCCAACCAACAAAGAAAATCCAGCTTCGTGGCTTTTCGAAGGCTGTCGTGAAATGACCTCCTGATCTCTCCTGAATTCCGAAATTCCCTCAGGACTATATCTTTCTCTTAAGGAAAGAAAGCTCTGTTTTCTACCATCAAACAAAATTCAGAGAAAGGCTTCTGTTTAAATCTAGATTGCCCCTATATTTCTGCTCCCTCTAAGAGCCATGTTTTAAGGGTATCTGTTTATGATCTTTAATCTTTAACTTCCACTTTAAATCCCCTTTCAATCAAGTTTTTTTCTTCTATTGATGTTGCCCAAACCAATAGATATTACTTAACACTCTAAGTTAAAGTAAAACTGGAGCAGTGAACCACTCCTTGATGCCCAAAAGGTTTCTAACTTAGTTCTTTCCTTGTAATATCTGTTATGTACTTACTGTTAACAACCCTTTAACATTAACCGCTGTGAGGCTATATTTGTGATGCTATATCTTAGGCCATAATTAAGATTAAGTGTCGTCATAAGGATGAAACCGTGACTCAACCTTGACTTCTGTTGCAAGAAGATGCCAAAGAGCTATTTTCCTCTCTCTGCTCCTTGTGTTTGTAGGTGTACATTAGGGGAAAAACCATGGAAAGAAACAGTATAAATATGCAGACAGGCAAAGAATCCTCACCGAAACACCAGGTTTCCTCACATCTTCACCTTACATCTTGATCCTGGAATTGTTAACTCCAGAACTATGAAATCGGACTCCCACTGTTGGAAATCTGCTTGGCCAGGAACTCAGTGTTCAAAGTGGATAAAGTAATATTCTTGATAAAGTTTTAATATCTGTATTGCAACCCATAATTCCCAAAAAGGAAAGAGAATGTGTGTGTGAGAGAGAGAGAGAGAGAAAATTTCCTGCAATAGAGGTGGGGATATTGTGGGGGCAGAAGGTAAACTAAGGACGTTGATGATAGGAAATGTACCCTGGTGAAGGGACAGGTGTTGGAACATTATATGACTGAAACCAAATCATAAGCAATTTTTGACTATGCATCTCAACATGATTCAATTAAAAATTTTAAATCATTAAAAATATTGTTATTAAAAATAACAAAATAAAATATTACATGAAATATTTTTTTAAGAAAACCTAAAACTCCCATTTTATTCCCTGTCTTTGCTGCATATTCTACTTGGTCCTTCTCCAATCCATTTTCTACATCTCAGGCAAACTAATACATTGAAAGTGAAAAGAAAGAGTTGACAATATCAGTAACACTCCTCATCCTCACTCATGTCCAGATTCACTTTTTTTTTTAAACATTTAATTATACCACTGTGAGATATACAATTACAACATTGTTCACATTTGGAGGTTCGGTCACACAGTGTTCCAGCACCCTTCCCTCCACCAGTGCCCATCTCCCACCACCCATGTCCCCAGTTCCCTCCCCCCCCGGGCCCGCCTAAATGGCAGGTTCTTTATCTCCTCTCTCTCTCCGCTCTCTCTCTCTTCCTTCTCCTACACATTGTAGGTTGCACTACATACAATTAGAAGCCATCATTTGCATTTTTGCCTGTATTTAATGCTCAGTTCTATGTTGGTATCAGACCTTTTGACATTCATTCACACATGTTCCCTTCTCTATTTTACATAACCTCTGATTCCCACACGCTTGTGGTAATTTCCACTTTTGGTAAGATCACCTGGTATATTTATGTCATGCAAATAAATGCAGTCATTCTATGTCTCTCTCTTTCCTTCTGACTAATTTCACTCAACATGATTCTTTCCATGTCCATCCATTTATAGGCAAATTTCATAACTTCATTTTTCCTAACAGCTGCATAGTATTCCATTGTATAGATGTACCACAGTTTCTTTATCCAGTCATCAGTTCTCGGGCATACTGGTTGTTTCCAGGTTTTGGCTATTGTGTATAGTGCTGCTATGAAATAAAAGTGTGGATTGTGTTTCCACTGTGTGTTTTTGGCTTCCCAGGGTATATTCCCAGGAGTGGTATGGCTGGGTCAAAAGGGAGCTCAATTTCTAGTTTTTGGAGGAATGTCCATATTGTTTTCCAGAAAGGTTGTACAAGTCGACATTCCCACCAACAATGTATGAGAGTCCCCTTTTCCCTGCATTCACGCCAGCACTTGTTGCTTTTACCCTTTTGGATATGGGCCAGTCTCTGTGGTGTGAGGTGATATCTCATTCTTGTTTTGATTTGCATCTCTCTGATGATTAGTGATGATGAACATTTTTTCATATGACTTTTTGGCCATTCGAATTTCTTCCTTGTCAAAGTTTCTGTTCATCTCTACTCCCCATTTTCTAATGGGGTTGGCTGTTTTTTTCTTATATAGCTGTACCAGTGCCTGATATATCCTGGATATTAAAACCTTATCAGATGGGTATTGGGTGAATATTCTTTCCCATTCTGTGGACTGTCTTTCTATCTTGGTCACTGTTTCTTTCGAGGTACAGAAGCTCTTCAGTTTCATGTAGTTCCATATGCTTATATTTTCTTCTAGTTGCTTTATTAATGGTGTTTCACCTTTGAAGATGTCTTTAGCTTCAATGTCGTGGAGGGTATTTCCTATATTTTTTTTCAACGTACTTATGGATTCAGGTCTGATATTGAGATCTTTAATCCATTTTGATCTGATTTTTGTGCAAGGTGTTAGACACAGGTCCAAATTCATTTTTTTACATGTAGCTGTCCAGTTTTCCCAGCACCACTTGTTGAAGAGGCTTTCCCTTACTCCAGTTTGGACTCTTTGCACCTTTGTCAAAGATTAACTGATCATGTCTTTGAAGGTGGGTGTCAGGATACTCAACTCTATTCCATACGTCCACAGGTTTGTTTTTATTCCAGTACCACCCTGTTTTAATTACTGCTGCTTTGCAGTACAGTTTGAGGTTGGGAAAGGTGATGCCTCCCATCTTCTTCTTCCCAAGGACTGCTTTAGCTATCCCTGGGGGTTTATTATTCCATACAAATATCAGGAGTGTTTGGTCAATTTCTTTAAAGAATATCACGGGAATCCTTATTGGAAGCACATTGAATCTGTACAAAGCTCTAGGGAGTATTACCATCTTGACAATGTTAATTCTCCCCATCCATGAGCAGGGAATGTGTTTCCATTTCCTTGTGTCCTCTTTTATCTCTTGGAGCAGTGTCTTGTAGTTCTTTTTGTATAGGTCCTTTACACACTTGGTTAAGCTGATTCCTAAGTATTTGATTTTCTGTGGCACAATTGTGAATGGAATCGATTTTTTTAATATCCCTTTCTTCTCTTTTCGTTATTTGTGTATAGAAAAGTTACCGACTTTTGGGTATTGATTTTATACCCTGCCACTCTACTATACATATCTATTGTTTCTAAGAGTTTTTTGGGTCGAGAGTTTAGGGTTCTCTAAGTATAATATCATGTCATCTGCAAACAATTATAGCTTGATTTCTTCCTTGCCTATCTGGGTGCCCTTAATGTCCTTTTCTTCTCTGATTGCTATGGCGACTACTTCCAGTACTATATTGAATAAAAGAGGCGAGAGAGGGCAACCTTGTCGTGTTCCTGATCTTAAGGGAAGGCTTTCAATTTTTCCCCATTGAGAATGATACTCGCTGTGGGCTTTTGGTAGATGGCTTTGACTATCTTGAGGAAGCTTCCTTCAATTCTTGTTTTCTGGAGGGTTTAATCATGAATGGGTGCTGCATCTTGTCAAATGCTTTTTCTACATCTATCGATAGGAGCGCATGGTTTTTATTTTTTCTCTTATTGATATGATGTATTATGCTGATTGATTTGCGAATGTTGAACCATCCTAGCATTCCCGGGATGAATCCTACTTGGTTATGATGTATGATCTTTTTGATGAGTGTTTGGATTCTGTTTGCTAGTATTTTTTTGAAGATCTTAGCATCTGTGTTCATCAAAGAGATTGGTCTGTAATTTTCCTTGTTTGTGTTGTCTCTCCCTGCTTTGTGTATCAGGGTGATATGTGCCTTGTAAAAGCTGTTTGGGAGAGTTTCTGTTTCTTCTATTTCCTGGAAGAGCTTGAGCAGGACTGGCAGTAGGTCCTCCTTAAAGGTTTGGTAGAATTCGCTAGTGAACCCATCTGGACCTGGGCTTTTGTGTTTGGGCAGATTTTTAATTACTGTTTCAATTTTCTCAATGGTGATAGGCTTATTTAGGTATTGGAGGTCTTCTTGTTTCAATCGTGGGAGGTTATAGGACTTCAGGAATTTATCCATTTCTTCTAGGTTCTCATGTTTTGTGGCATACAGGTTCTCAAAGTAACCTCTGATGATCTTTTGTATTTCTGCTTTTTCTGTTGTGATGTCACCATTTTCTTTTCTGATTCTGTTTATTTGGGTTCTCTCTTTCCCTGTCCTTACAAGTCTTGCCAGTGGCTTGTCGATCTTGTTTAATTTTTTCAAAGAACCAATTCTTGGTTTCATTAATCATTCAGATCATTTTTCTTGGTTTCCAGCTCGTTGATTTCCTCACTAAGTTTTATTATTTCCTTTCTTCTGCCTGGGTTGGGCTTCTTTTGTTGGTCTTTTTCTAATACTTTCAGCTGTGAGGTCAGGTTATTTATGTGGGCCCTTTCTTCTTTCCTGATGAATGCTTGCAGAGCTATGAACGTTCCTCTTAACACTGCTTTTGCTATGTCCCACAAGTTCTGATAGTTGGTATCTTCATTGTCATTTGTTTCTAGGAATCTTTGGATTTCCTGTTTGATTTCTTCTATGACCCATTTGTTGTTCAGCAGTGAGCTGTTTAGTTTCCAGGTGTTTGGTTTAGCTCCCTGTTTCTATGTATGGTTAACTACTATTTTCAGTGCATTGTGATCTGAAAAGATAGTCGACACAATTTCAATCTTTTTTATTTTGTTTAGGTGTGCTTTTGTGGACTTGCAGACATGGGGCAGAGCTGCTACTGGCTCCTCCTGTGACCAGCCGCTCATGAGGCGCCCGGGAGGGGATGGTGGGTTCTAGCCCTGGCCCACTATCCCAGCAGAGCCTCGCAACAAGCCAGAAGACCCCCCACTCCATGAGGGCCTCCATTTTCCACATCCGACTTCTCTCTCATCAGACCTCCACCCAGCAGACCAGCCTATCAGCGCCCGGCTCATCGAGTTCCACCCTGCAGCAGTCTTTCTTAAATCCGGCTCAGGTATGCCTGTCCAGAGACTTGCAGACATGGGGCAGAGCTGCTACTGGCTCTCCCTGTGACCAGCCGCTCATGAGGCGCCCGGGAGGGATGGTGGGTTCTAGCCCTGGCCCACCATCCCAGCAGAGCCTCGCAACAAGCCAGAAGACCCCCACTCCATGAGGGCCTCCATTTTCCACATCCGGACTTCTCTCTCGTCAGACCTCCACCCAGCAGACCAGCCTATCAGCGCCCGGCTCACGCAGCCGCTTGCGGCTGCGCGGTTCATCAATAAATGCTGGACTTAGAGGTGCCTACAGGAGTATGCTACCTGCACGGCAGAGCCTGGCAAGCTACCCGTGTTGTATTTGATATATGCCTAATACCAATAACAATTATAGACCTCATTCCGAATGGATTGGGGCTCTTTATGTTCCTGGAGCAAGCAGATGCCTTGGGCTCTACTAGCATGAGACAGGACATATGGAGATGTTACTGGGGCCCGCTCGAGCAAATCGATGATGAAAGGGAAGACAGTGCTTTGTGCTCAGTATATGGTCTATCTTGGAGTATGTTCCATGTGCACTGGAAAAAATGTGTATTCAGCTTTTTGGGGATGAAAAGCCCCGTATATATCAACCAGCTCTCTTTCTTCCATTTTTCCTTCAGGCCCAGTATTTCCCTGGTGAGTTTCAGCCTCGTTGATCTATCCATAGTCCATAAAGCAGTGTTGAAATCTCTGACTATTATTGTGCTACTGTTAATGTCTTCTTTGAGGTCTATTAATAGTCGCTTTAAGTATTTTGCTGGCCCCTCGTTTGGCGCATATATGTTTAGTAGTGTGATTTCTTCCTTGTATACATACCCCTTAATTATTAAGAGATGGCCTTCATTGTCCCTTTTAACCTTTTTTCAGCCTGAAATCTATATTGTCAGATACGAGTATGCTTCCCACACGGCAGAGCAGAACTTGGCAAGCTACCCGTGTCATATTTGATATGCCAAATATCACTAACAATTATAGACCTCATTCCCATGACCTGAAGCAATGGTTTGAGGGCTCTTATGTTTCTGAAGCAAGCAGGTGCCCTTGGACTCTACTTTCATGAGACAGGATATATGGAGATGTTACTGGTGCCCGTTCGAGCAAATCGATGATGAACGGAAAGACAGTGATACAGTGATCACGAGTATGGCCACACTCGCCTATTTGGAGGGGTTGTTTGCATGGAGAATGGTCTTCCAGCCTTTGACTTTGAGTCTGTGTTTGCTCTGGTTATTCAGATGTGTTTCTTGTAGGCAGCAGAATGTTGTATTCAGTTTTTTAATCCATTTTGCCACCCTGTGTCTCTTAATTGGTGCATTTAGACCATTGACGTTGAGAGAGATTATTGTCATTGAATTTTTGTGCCATCTTTCTGTTTAAACTTGTTGTGGTTTTAAGTTGTCTTATTTTACAATAGACCCTTCAATCCTTCTTTTAGAGTTGTTTTTGAGTATGAATTTCCTGAGTTGTTGTTTAGCCATGAAGTTGTATATCTTTCCTTCGCATCTGAAAGTAAGTCTAGCTGTGTAAAGAATTCTTGGTGAGGCCTGAAGTTCATTGAGTCTTTTCACAATATCCCACCATTGTTTTTGGGCTTGGAGTGTTTCATCTGAGAAGTCTGCTGTAAATCTCAGGGATGCTCCTTTGTATGTGATTTCCTTCTTTGATCTTGCTGCTTTCAGTGTTCTATCTCTGTCTATCGTTTTTGTCATTTTAATAAGGATGTGTCGGAGTATTCTTATTGGGGTTTCTTTTAGCTGGTATTCTTCAGACCTCCTGTGTCTGGGAGCATGCTTTCTTCAGTTTGGGAAACTTGTCAGCGATGATGGCTTTGACAGTTTCTTCTTCATCAGGGTTTTCTTCTTGCCCTTCTGGGACCCCAATGATGCACATGCTGTTCCTTTTGGCTTCATCCCGATTTTCTCCGGTAGTCTGTTCATTGATTATGAGTCTTTTTTCCATCTCCTGGTGTTGTCTACAGAATCTCTGAACCTCGTCTTCGAGATCACTAATTCTTTTTTTAGTAGCTGTTACTCTGCTTTGGAGGTCTTCTCCTGTGTTTTTCAGTTCTCTTACCTCATTTTTAATATCTGTCATTTCTGCTTGTACTTTGGTCTGAAATTTACTCAATTCTGCTCTCATGTCCTCCTGTATTTTATTGACTTTGTATTCCACTCTTTCCTTTATTTCCTTGTGCATCTTTAACAGTTGCTTCCAAAATTCCCTTTTCAGAGATGTTATACAGCTCATCGTTATTGCTAGACTCATCTGTATTAGTGACTTCAATCGAAGAGCTTGAAGGACTTCTGCACTGCTTTACCATAATGACTATCGTGAGGTTGAAAATGTGTGTTCTGGGTGACTAGTCAATATAGTAGGTGCCTGAATTACTTTGCAGCTAGGGACGTATAGCAAAGAGTGTAGGGGCCAATGCTCAGTGGAATCTCAGGTAGATAGAAAATATTTCTCACAGAGGCGTCCCACGCGGTCTCGAATTTCAGAATATCGGTGGTGGTTCCGCAGTAAGGTGGTCAGGGTGGGGGTAGTGCATTGGAAGGTCAAAGGAAGCTGGGTGGGACTTGGTCCCCCCAACAAAGTCTGAGCCCTTATTCCTGGAGTGGAGTGGAAACCCAGCCTACAAGGACCCGCCCTGCAGAGACCCAACCTTCAGAGGAGAGTATTTCAAGCCCAGAAATGCTTGAGCCTAAGACATAGGTACACCTGGCAGAGCAGAAACCAGCTTTCCCCTTTTGCGCGGCCACGCACAGCGCCGCGCAATTTACCACCAAATAACCATAAATATTCTACCCACCCCTCTGAGAGAGCCCGACAAAGTAATGAGAATATAGTGCCCGTATGGCAGAGCCTGGCAAGCTGTCCGATGCGTGTTCAATATGCCAAATCCAGTAACAAAAATGTTTATTTTCCTGACCCCGAAAGAGCCCTTAATACAGCCCTTAATACGGCAGCAGTAAGAAAGGCAAACAGCAGTGCCTGATAAAATTTCACGGCTGTCCTACGCTGCCAAAATGAAGAAGGACTAAAATGACTGTCTGTACTATCAATGCACGTATGCTGGCATCGGAAGCATATATTGAGGATCTGATGGTGCAAGCGCAAAAGATCAAGTACGACATCATTGGTCTGACTGAGACGAGGAGGCGTCAGTCACATCATGCTGTATTTGACACCGAGAAGAACTGTTCCTTGGAACATGTGATGAAAGAGGTGTCGGTGGCGTTGGTGTCCTTGTCAACACGAACATGGCTGTCAACATTGATTCATTTGAATGCCTAACAAACCGAATAGGACGATTACACTTGAGGAGATGTGGCCCACTGCCAGCAATTTCCATCCTCATTGTCTACGCACCAACATCCACATACAAATAAGATGAAATTGAGAAATTCTACATGGAATTGGAGGAGTTCTATAAAAAAGATCACACCTTCTACAAGATCATAGTCGGTGATTTTAATGCCAAGATAGGACCAAGAAGATTGGCTCAAGAACTCCACATCGGGACCCATGGCCTAGAATGGAACGAACAGGGTGAGAGACTATCTGAGTTCATCATGTCCACCAAGACTATTCATGGGAACTCACAGTTTCAGAAGGCTGAAGCGAAACGTTGGACATGGGAATCTCCTGGCGGACAGTTCCACAATGAAATTGACCACATCATCTTCAATCGATGGTTTTGTTTGACTGATGTTGCTGTCGTCCCCAAATTCCAGACAGGATCAGACCACCATCTCCTTCGTACAAACTCTACTTCCCGCAACGAGGAGAAAAGGCTGCAGAGTTTAAGAAGAGAACTCCCAGAACGACCACCAACTGGGAACTCTTTGGCACCATTGCGGCAACATGGGAAGATACCATCATTGATGACATCGATGAAGAATACAACCGACTGGTTCAGCACCTCCATGATTGTGCGAAGAATGCCGAGAGAGAGAAAGACACAAAAGGACGCTTGTCTTCAGAAACTCTTGAGCTCATTCGCCAAGGTGGCAAGGCGCGAGCCTCAGGAGACCAAATGCTAACGTCCAAGCTTGCTAAACAGTGCAGAGAAGCGATAAAAGCAGATCTCGAAGACAGAAGAGCAGAAATACTGGAAGATGCAGCAGAGGCCGGGAAAAGTATTCGCACTGCCCGCCTGTCCTTTTGCCAACTATAAGACCAAGATGACTGCCCTCCGACGCCCTGAGGGATCTATCACATCTTCCAGAAAGGGAATGGAGAAGATTATCCAGGACTTCTACTCAAACCTCTTTGATAGCCACATCCGCCTGCCCACATACCAAATTCCACAGGATGGATATGTCATTCCCAATGTTCTCCCTTCTGAAATCCGACATGCCTTGTCGCCGGTAAAGAAGGGGAACAGCACCAGGCCCAGACAAAGTCAGACCCGAACACCTGAAGAATCTGCCATCGGTACTCATCAATACACTAGCTCGGCTCTTCACACGCTACCTGTCCGAATGCAAGGTGCCCTCCCAATGGAAAACCAGCAGGACAGTTCTACTGTTCAACAAGGGAGACATTCACAACATCGGCAACTATCGCCCCATATGCCTGTTGTCTGTCATCTACAAGCTGTTTACATGAGTCATCCTGAACAGGATTAGCAGAACACTAGATGAAGGACAACCATGCGAGCAAGCAGGTTTCCGGAAATGATTCAGCACAATCGACCATATCCACACAGTAACTAAGCTCATTGAGGTTTGTAGGGAGTACAAGATGCCACTCTGTCTCACGTTCATTGATTTACAGAAAGCCTTTGATTCTGTGGAGACTGAAGCAGTCATCGAAGCCCTAGTCAAACAGGGTGTTCAAACCCAATACATCAAGATCCTTCATGAGCTGTATTACGGATTTACCACCAGGATCTCACCATTCTACAAAGAAGTGATCATTGATGTCAAAAGAGGGGTTCGACAGGGTGATACCATTTCACCAAAACTCTTCAGTGCCACCCTCGAGAACATCATGCAACAATTAGAATGGGAAGGAATGGGAGTGAAGATAGATGGTCAGCAACTACACCCACCTCCGCTTCGCTGATGACATCGTTCTAATAACACCAAATATTAGCCAAGCGGCACAAATGCTGGCTGACTTTGACCGAGAATGTAGAAAGGTAGGTCTACAGCTGAATCTGAAGGAAACTATGTTCATGAGAAATGAACTAGTTCCTGAGGCCCCATTCATTCTCAATGGAACAAACATCTCTGAATGCAGCAGTTATGTGTACCTAGGTCGAGAAGTCAACATGATGAATGACCTAAAACCTGAGCTTGCAGGGAGGAAGAGAGCGGCATGGAATGCCTTCAAAGGCATCGAAGAAATAGCTAAAAGGACAAAGAACCTCCGGCTCCGGGCACATCTCTTCAACTCCACCGTCTCCCTGCATTAACATACGCCTCAGAGACCTGGGCCCTACCAAAGCAGGATGAGAATGCTATTTGGGTCTCCCAGAGAGGAATCGAAAGAGCTATGCTTGGAATATCACGTCTCACTCAAGTGAGTGAAGGAATCCGGAGTTCTGACCTCCGTCGCTATTCCATAATCAGGGACGCTGTCTCGTTTGCCAAGGCATCGAAAATCAGATGGGCTGGACATGTAATGCGATTTGGAGACAACCGCTGGACTAGAGCCATTACCGACTGGATCCCACGGGATGTCAAAAGATCACGTGGCCGCCCACCTACAAGATGGTCAGACTTCCTTGTTAAGACCCTGAAGGAATAGTTGGAGGCTCTTCGTATTCCTGAATCAACCAGAGGCCATTGGGCTACATTGGCACCTGATAGGGTCCAATGGAAATGTTACTGGCGCCCCGCTCGAGCAAATCAATGAATAACGGATTCAAGTGATCAAGTGATCAAGTGGAGTGACTCAGGGGCTGCCTACCGCGGGAACGCACCTGTTGGGAAGAGTGCGGGGATCTGCTGGGCATCGGGGCTGGATGCTGTTCAGGTGGGAGGTCCCAGGAAGCTGGGTGGGGCTTGGTCCCCTCCTGAAAGTCTGAGCCCTTTATCCTGGGGGCGGAGGTGGCTCGGGGGCTGCCGCCGGGGAACACACCTCCAGATTCACTTTTATTGATTCCTGCACACTTTCATTTCCATCCTCCTTGTGTTCTCTACTTTGACTGTCTTCTTCTCCAATACAAATACCAGTTAAATATTATTTTCCTAGATGGGATTCTTCCGTAATCCTTATTTCAGCAATAACCTACTATAATCATCCCCACACAAGTTTATTTCTGTGAAGAACACCTTTACTGAGAGTTTAGCCAACCTGCAGTGTGGTGTGCGTTTATGATTTCTAGTGTAGTTTTTATTCTCTAGGATCTAAGTGCCTGTCTCTCTCATGATCTATAGACCTCTGGTACTTAGCAGAGAGCTTTAATAAATGTTTGTTCAATGAATAAATGATAAGCAGAACTGCAAAGCTCTGGCCAATGTTTACTTAACAAGGCAGATTTGTAATTTGCATTGCTGCCTCTTGGAGTGAAAACGCACTTTAATCAGTGTATGTTCAACAAGTAGAACAAATGTTGTCTACAACCTCAATGCAAAAATCATGGAATCGATGCATGACTAGATGTATAGGAACAATAATCAGTTATTTGCAGGTTGTACTGGCTTTGGCCTGGCTTTAGACTTTGTCGTTGGAATCATTTATGCATCATTCTCTGTTCTCAGCTTTGTCCTAGCTCACGGGTTTAGGATCGTCATGTACTGCCTGAACTCCCTGTGCATCATTCTCTATTCTCAGCTTAGTCCCAGCTCACTGGTTTAGGATCGTCATGTACCACCTGAACTTCCTGTTGAGAATCCACACTAAAAAGAGTTTTTTGCAGAGCAATTAAAGTATGCAGTTGAAAATTTAGGGAAATGTTGTGACTCTTTTGTTTTAATTTGATTATGTTCCCGGGTGAGCAGATGCCCTTGGGCTACACTAGTGTGGACAGGACATATGGAGATGTTACTGGTGCCCGCTCGAGCAAATCGATGATCTATGGGAAAACAAGTGAAGTGTAGTGATCTAATGCTACTGGGCGGGGGATATCCAAGCTGTTTTCAGGAGACCCAGGGCTTCCTTCCGTCACCTCTCAGCCAGTTATGCCAGAAGTTCAGTACAGGGGCTGGTGCATTCATCACTGTTCTGGCTGAGAGTGGGAGATATTGTGAGCTACCCCAAACCACCTAGCAGTGCTCAGGTGAATCCAGAACTGCACATGGCGGTGTTCAAGGAAACAGGTAAGAACAGACGTGGGATGGGATGTATGTAAGTCACATGCTTCAACCCTTATACCATAGCTCTTCTGCGACACTATTTTTGAATCACTTGTGTCACTTGTCTTCCTGTTGTTCATCGATTTGCTCAAGTGGGCACCAGTAACATCTCCATACATCCTGTTACATGCTAGTGTAGCCCAAGGGCATCTGCTCACTCCAGGAACATGAATACAATAAATATTTCCTGCTGTAAAGAAATTAAATGTTTATATGTTAAATATATACGCACTCAGAGTGACTCAAACCAATAAATATTCCCTTATTTGATTATTTCAAAATACAGTTATTAAACATCAAATATTCTGACACTAATGTTATGAGTAGGAAGTTCTCTGTTTTAGGATGATTACAAATGTCATATTATTTAACAAGATAGTGTTTTGTGTTTTTAGTGTTATTTCTAAAGTAGAAATGACATAGTGTAGGCCATGGGAAGCATCCACTTATCTATACTTGGCAGGTTTTCAACCTTTCAACTTTTCAAAGTTTCGCCTATTTTTTACAATTCTCTATGAACTAAGTTTTTGAATCACTGCTACCAATTCATCTATTCAATTTTTAAGTGCAAATTTTAAGTGATTATTTAAACAACAACAATGGAAGACTAGTTAGTAGATTATTTTCTAGGAAAATATGGGATAATTCTTCCCCCACCATTCTTCAATGATGGGTCTATAATGTGTGCTGAATATGAGATTGAAGAGCAAGCCAAGATCAGGAGATGTTTTGGTTTTATTTTTATTATTTCTGCAACAACATGACCAAATGCAGAACTGCACAGATGTGAGGTAAGGGCTCTATAACTGAGCTACACCCCTGGTCTGAGCATACATTTTTATTGTGATTTTTCTTCTTTTACCTTATTTTTACCTTATATTTATTTCAGTAGCTCATGAAAGCCATTAAAATATTTTATAATTAAGATCATGAGCAGAGTTGCACATCTCTGCATATCCATATGTATGTAGACTTATATAAACATATATAAAGTATGTGACTAACTCTCTGTTGCCAGATTTCTGGCCTTTTTCGAAGGACAGTGTCTCTGACAAAAGGAATAAATCCTCAGAACACAATTTTACCACAACTGAATATAAGAAAGATGCTCGTGAATCACTATCACTATCACTATCCTCCCGTTGATCATCTATTTGCTAGAGCTGGCACCAGTAATATCTCCATATGTCCTGTCTCATGCTAGTAGAGCCCAAGGGCAACTATTCGCTCCAGGAACATAAAGAGCCTCAAACCATTATATTAGGTCATTGGAATGAACTAACATAATTGTTACTGGTATTTGGCATATCAAATAAAACAGGAAAGCTTGCCAGGCTTGCCATCAGGTGGCATACCCTTGTAGGAAGAAAAATATTTATGTGGCACCAACTGACAAATTAATAGCTATTTATCTCCTCTCATCACTGAACTATTCTGGAAACATATGCACCTTTCAAGTCCATTTAAATCCAGAAATAGGCAAAAAATGCAAACTCAGTATTCTCCCTTTGAGTCTATCACCGACTCATCTTGAACCATCCTGAATGCACTTAGCAGCTTTTCTTTCCGTGATGGTTTTCCCTCTTTTATCTACATCTCTTGAGTGCTATACGCCCCTCAGTCCAGTTGCCTAGATAGACCTTAAAATTAACCTGTTCTTGAATTTTGATGAGTGCTCACTTTACAAACAGGATTTTGACTCACTTTGAGCTATTTTAGGGAGCCCAAGGCATGTCTCTATTCCTTGTGCCTAAATAACGGTAAAATGGATTCAGTGTTATGTGAAAAAAAAGAAAGAAAACACAAAGGATATAAGAGGAGGCCTATGGGAGGAACTGTGAAAGTTGATATACCTAAAATTAGAGCAAACATAGTATGGTGGGATGGGTGAAGAAATGAGTGGCTGAAGTTGAATGAACGGATGGCAAAGGAGTCTCTGTAAGAAAAGATTGCAATGAGGTTAAGTCTTTGGTGGGCTGAGAATCAGAGTTAGAGAGCTGCCTGTCAGGGGCACACTCTGCCTCATGCTGAAAAGAGCTCCCGGCACTGGAAATTATCTGTCAAGGATCACCAAGACTTGCTACTATTCATTCATTTCAATATTCATTCAGGTATGCTGAACCAGAGACTCTCAGACATGGGACAGAGCTGCTACTTGCTCTCCCTGTGCCCAGCTGCTCGGGGAGGTGCCCGGGAGGCATGGCGGGTTCTAGCCCTGGCCTGCCACCCCAGCAGATCCTCACAACAAGCCAGACCACCCTCCCCTACTCCATGGGTCCCGCCATTTTCCACATCTGGACTTCCCTCTCGTCACAACTCCACTCAGCAGACCAGACTATCATAGCCTGGCTCGCGGCCGCTAGCAGCCGCGCAGTTCATCAATAAATGCTTTATTTAGAGGTGACTACAACAGTATGCCACCCTCACAGCAAGCCTGGCAAGCTGCTTGTGTAGAATTTGATATGCCAAATACCAGGAACATTTATATTAGGTCATTCCCATGACCTAATATAATGGTTTGAGGCTCTCTATGTTGCTCGAATAAGCGGATGCCTTTGGGTTCTACTAGCATAAGACAGGACATATGGAGATATTACTGGTGCCCGCTCTAGCAAATAGATGATTAATGGGAAGATAGTGATAGTGATAGTATGGTGGGTTCAAAACAGGATGATGAATTTCAGAGGACTGTGGATTGAGGACCCAGTATAAATTAAAATCTGTGACTATACAGCTACATCATGCAGAAAAGTCATACACCAGGGCTAGGATATAATACAGTGGATAGGGCTTTGCCTAGCATTTATCCGACCTGGGTTCTATCCTCAGAATCCCATAGGGTCCCATGAGCACCAACAAGAGTTATTTTTGAGTGCAGAACCAGGAGTAGCCATTGAGCATTACCTGGTGTGACCCAAAAAGCGAAAGAGAAAGAGAAAAGAAAGAAAGAAAGAAAGAAAGAAAGAAAGAAAGAAAGAAAGAAAGAAAGAAAGAAAGAAAGAAAGAAAGAAAGAAAGAAAGAAAGAAAGAAAGAAAGAAAGAAAGAAAGAAAAAAGAAAGAAAGAAAGAAAGAAAGAAAAGAAAGAAAGAAAAGAAAGAAAGAAAGAAAGAAAGAAAGGAAGAAAGGAAGAAAGAAAGAAAGAAAGAAAGAGAAGAAGGGAAAGAAAGAAAGAAAAAAGGAAGGGAAGGGAAGGAAGGAAAGAAAAAAAGAAAGAAAGAAAGAAAGAAAGAAAGAAAGAAAGAAAGAAAGAAAGAAAGAAAGAAAGAAAAGAAAAGAAAGAAAGAAAGAAAGAGAAAGAAAGAAAGAAAGAAAGAAAGAAAGAAAGAAAGAAAGAAAGAAAGAAAGAAAGAAAGAAAAAAGAAAAGAAAGAAAGAAAGAAGAGAAAGAAAAAGAAAGAAAGAAAGAAAGAAAGAAGGAAATTTCATTTATCTTAGAAACAGAGTAGCCTTATAATCACTTGATCACTTGAATCCCGTTATTCATCGATTTGCTCGAGCGGGCGCCAGTAACATTTCCATTGGACCCTGCCAATGTAGCCCAATGGCATCTGTTTGATTTAGGAATATGAAGAGCCTCAAACCGTTCCTTCAGGGTCTTAACAAGGAAGTCTGACCATCTTGTAGGTGGGCGGCCACGTGATCTTTTGACATCCCGTGGGATCCAGTCAGTAATGGCTCTAGTCCAGCGGTTGTCTCCAAATCGCATTACATGTCCAGCCCATCTGATTTTCGATGTCTTGGCAAACGAGACAGCGTCCCTGATTCTGGAATAGCGACGGAGGTCAGAACTCCGGATTCCTTCTCTCACTTGAGTGAGGCGTGATATTCCAAGCATAGCTTTTTCGATGCCTCTCTGGGAGACCCGAATAGCATTCTCATCCTGCTTTTCGTAGGGCCCAGGTCTCTGAGGCGTATGTTAATGCAGGGAGAACGGTGGAGTCGAAGAGATGTGCCCGGAGCCGGAGGTTCTTTGTCCTTTTAGCTATTTCTTCGATGCCTTTGAAGGCATTCCATGCTGCTCTCTTCCTCCTGCGCAGCTCAGGTTTTAGGTCGTTCATCATGTTGACTTCTCGACCTAGGTACACATAACTGCTGCATTCAGAGATGTTTGTTCCATTGAGAGTGAATGGGGCCTCTGGAACTAGTTCATTTCTCATGAACATAGTTTTCTTCAGATTCAGCTGTAGACCTACCTTTCCACATTCTTGGTCAAAGTCAGCCAGCATTTGTGCCGCTTGGCTAATCTTTGGTGTTATTAGAACGATGTCATCAGCCTTATAATAATAATTAAGAATAATAACAGTAAGCACTCATTACACTAAGAACTTAAGTTTCTCTGAGTAAATTAAATCCAATAATAGCCCTATGTTTAGGAAATCTATTTGATACAGGAGGACAGTGAGATCCAAAGACAATAATGTAGTGGCGGTCACACAGTGTGACCAGTGATTGTGGTCTGATTATACTTGACAAGAACAAACTCTTCAGCTATTATCTATCATTACCTGAGAGGCTTTGGGTAAGCTACTTAGTTTTTCTAAGATCCATTTATAGTGTCTGTAAAATTGGTTAACGTAGAATTATAACAGAGTAAAGGCTCACTTTTATAGCTGCTAAGTGCCCTATTGTGTGTTTGCTACCTAGCACTCATTATTCCTCCCATTATTTTCACTGTAGTTGCTCTTGCCATGGTAAGGAATATATTTTCTTCTAGATATAGAAGTTGAGATTATAAATAGAGGTTATAGCACTCACATTTTTAGTCTCTGAAGGTTTATTATCACACAAAAGTGGGTATTGTTGTCTCTCAGATAATCAAGGAAATAATGAGACTTTATACAATTCTGTGTCACAATGTGTGGCAAAGATGAAAACAGTCAATACAGATGAGGTATTGAAATAATGGATTCATGTATACTCCCTGCCTCTCTTAACACATACTGGAAGGCCCGCTTCTCTGTTACTTACTGAGTCAAGTAATTTGTGAAGCACTGTGCCCCACCACATTCTGCGCTTTAATTTAATTTTTTATTTACACATGTTGATTTAAGCATCTCTCTAGGAGCTTAGGTAAAAATATCCTTTGGGTGTCCAGTCATTTCATCTCACACATACTCAAGAGAAAGTCTTGGCAATGACTACAGAATGCGAGTTCTTAGTAATCCCCAGCTCAAACTCCCAGGGAACCTAAGATAAAAATGAATATAAGAACCCTAGATGGCACATTTGAGCATTCCCTTGCCCATGTGACCTGTGAGTCCTTACCCATGCCCACATGACCTATGAGTAGCACCACTTGCCCACATGACCCGAGAGTAACTCATTTTCCATTGCTCGTTGTTTCTACTTCTTTCTCTCGTACTCACGGGCTGCTCTATACTTCAGAGATTTTCACTTTTTTTGGACTTGTCTCCTAGTCAGAACCCCAATAATACCATTAGCAGTCAGTTGGTTGAGACAATGAAACCCGTATAAATAAGTGTTCTGAAATGTTCAGAATTATTGGCCTCATTCCTTACCAGGTGAGATTCCAATCAATAAACACTTTTTGATGTCTCAACCAGTGATTCAAAAGTGGTCTCCCCACTTTGTTAGCCCTAGATTTGATTTTTGAGATAGAGTTTTTTTTAGATCATTGATTACTTGATCACTTGACTTCCCGTAGAACATCGACTACTCAAGAGGGCACCAGTAACATCTCAATATGTCATGGCACATGTGAGATAGCCCAAGGGCATCTGCCCGAATAGGAAAAAAAAGAGCCTCAAACCTCTTATTTTTTTTTAGATAAGAACATTTTCGCTATGGATGGACATGGAGACTATCATGCTGAGTGAAATTAGTCAGAAGGAAAAGGATAGATATAGAATGACTGCATTCATTAATAGGATATAAATAGATACCAGTGTTTTACTAAGTGTGGGAAATGGTAATGGCAGATTAAAACTCACTATTGAATATAGGGCGGTATACCCGCAGAGCCCCACAACAAGCCAGACCACCCCTCCTCACTCCACGGGCGCAGCCATTTTCCACATTTGGAGTTCCTTCTCATCAGAATTCCACCCAGCAGACCAGCCCATCACCAACACCCACCCTGCAGCTGCTTTTTCCTCAATCTGGCCCAGGTATGCTGGTCCAGAGACTCTCACACATGGGGCAGAGCTGTTCCTTGCTCTCCCTGTGCACAGCCGTTCATGAGGCAGTTGGGAGGCATGGGGAGGTTCTAGCCCTGGCCCACCACCTGGGCAGAGCCTCACAACAAGCCAGATCACCACTCCTCAGTCCACGGGCTCCGCCATTTTCCACTTTTGGACTTCCCTCTCATCAGAACTCCACCCAGCAGAACAGCCCATCACAGCCCGGATCACTGACACCCACCCTGCAGCAGCTTTTTCCTCAATCCGGCCCAGGTATGCTGGTCCAGAGACTTTCACACATGGGGCAGAGCTGTTCCTTGCTCTCCCTGTGCACAGCCGTTCATGAGGCAGTCGGGAGGCATGGCGGGTTCTAGCTCTGGCCCAGCACCTCAGCAGAGCCTCACAACAAGCCAGACCACCCCCTCCTCACTCCACGGGTGCCGCCATTTTCCACTTTTGGACTTCCCTCTCGTCAGAATTCCACCCAGCAGACCAGCTCGTCACAGCCCGGCTCGCGCGTCGCAAGCGGCCAAGTGGTTCATCAATAAATGCTTTATTTGTAGGTGTTTAATAGAGTTTGCCTCCCGCTCGGCAAGCCTGGCAAGCTTCTCGTGTTATTTTTGATATGCCAAATTCCAGTAACAATTATATTAGGTCATTCCTAACTCTGTCTAACTCGCAGACATGGGGCAGAGCTGCTACTGGCTCCCTGTGAACAGCCGCTCACGAGGCGCCTGGGAGAGATGGTGAGTTCTAGCCCTGGCCCACCATCCCAGCAGAGCCTCGCGAACAAGCCAAACGACCCCCACTCCATGAGGGCCTCCATTTTCCACATCCGGACTTCTCTCTCGTCAGACCTCCACCCTTTCTTAAATCCGGCTCAGGTATGCTGGTCCAGAGACTCGCAGACATGGAGCAGAGCTGCTACTGGCTCTCACTGTGACCAGCCGCTCACGAGGCGCCCCGGAGGGATGGTGGGTTCAAGCCCTGGCCCACCATCCCAGCAGAGCCTTCGCAACAAGCCAGACAACCCTCCACACATGTGGGCCTCCATTTTCCACATCTGGACTTCTCTCTCATAAGACCTCCACCCAGCGGACCAGTCTATCAGCGCCTGGCTCAGTGCGGCAGCGGCCGCGTGGTTCATCAATAAATGCTGGACTTAGAGATGCCTACAAGAGTATGCTACCTGCGGCAGAGCCTGGCAAGCTACCCGTGTTGTATTTGATATATATGCCAAATACCAGTAACAATTATAGACCTCATTCCGGGAATGGATTGAGGCTCTTTATGTTCCTGGAGCAAGCAGATGCCTTGGGCTCTACTAGCATGAATCAGGACATATGGAGATGTTACTGGGGCCCGCTCGATCAAATCGATGAGGAACGGGAATACAGTGAATACAGTGAATACATTCCCATGACCTAATACAATGGTTTGAGGCTCTTTATGTTCCTGTAGCAAGCCGATGCCCCTGGCTCTACTGGCATGAAACAGGACATATGGAGATATTACTGGTGCCCGCTCTAGCAAATAGATGATCAATGGGAAGATCGTGATCATGATCGTGATTGAATATACACAGAGACTTAAGTGATAAACTCTAAATATCTGCAGGGCTAGCCACAATGTGTAAAAGAAGACAGAGAAAGATGCAGAGAGAGAGAGAGAGAGACAGAGAGAGAGACAGAGAGAGAAAGAGAGGAAACTGGGGTACCTGCTATTGAGGCAGCCTGGGGGTGGGTGGGAGGGTGTGGGGTAGATTGGTGGTGGAAATGGGCCACTGGTGGAGGGATGGGTGCTGGAATACTGTATTACCAAGAACCAATTATGAACACCTTTGTAATTGTATGTCTCATGGTGGTATAATAAAATTTTTTAAAAAGAACATTTTATTTAAGGGGATTCACTAGTGAATTCTTCCAAACCTTTAAGGAGGACCTGCTGCCAGTCCTTTTCAAGCTCTTCCAGGAAATAGAAGAAACAGAAACACTCCCAAACAGCTTCTACGAGTCACATATCATCCTGATACCCAAAGCTGGGAAAGACAACACAAAGAGAGAAAATTACAGACCAATCTCCCTGATGAACACAGATGCTAAGATCTTCAACAAAATACTAGCAAACAGACTCCAAAGATTCATCAAAAAGATTATACATAGTGATGAAGTTGGATTCATCCTGGAAATGCAAGGATGGTTCAACATTCACATGTCAATCAACATAATGCATCATATCAATAATAGAAAAAATAAAATCCATATGGTCACATCAATAGAAGCAGAGAAAGCATTTGACAAGATCCAACACTCTTCATTTTAAAACCTTCCAAAAAATAGGAATTGAAGAAAACTTCCTAATATAGTCAAAGCCATCTAGCAAAAGCCCAAACGAGTATCATTCTCATTGGGGAAAAATTGAAAACCTTCTCCCTAAGATCAGGGGCAAGAAAAGTTTGCCTAATCTCACCTCTTTTTATTCAATATAGTACTGGAAGTACTTTGTATTCCTGAAGCAACCAGATGCCATTGGGCTACACTGGCACGTGATAGGGTCAAATGGAAATGTTACTGGTGCCCACTCAAGAAAATCAATGAATAATGTGATGTCAAGTGATCAAGTGATCAAGTACTGGAAGTACTTGCCATAGCAATCAGATAAGAAAAGGACATTAATGGCATCCAGATAAGTTAGGAAGAAGTCAAGCTATCACTATTTGAAGAGGACTGATATATCTTAAAACCCTAAACTCTCTACCAAAAAACTCCTACTTATACTTAAGTATAGTATAGATACTTATACTATACTTATACTTAAACTTATAGTTATACCTATAGTTATACTTAAACTTGTACTTATACTTTTATACCTATACTTATAAGTATACTTATATACTTATACTATAGTGACAGGGTACCAAATCGATGCCCAAAAAGTCATTGGCTTTCCTATATATAAATAATGAAGGAGAAGAAAGGGATATTAAGAAAACAATCCCATTCACAATTGTGCCACAGAAAATCAAATACTTAGGAATCAGCTTAACCAAATGTGTAAAGGACCTGTACAAAGAAAACTACACGACACTGCTTCAATCAATAAAAGAGGACATGAGGAAATGAAAACACATCCCTGTTCATGGATTGAGAGATTCAACATTGCCAAAATGGTAATACTTCCTAGTGCTTTGTAGAGATGCAATGTGGTCCCTATAAGGATACCCATGACATTCTTCAAAGAAATTGACCAAACACTCCTGAAATTTGTATGGAATAATAAACCCCCACCAATAGCTAAAGCAATCCTTGAGAAAAAGAAGATGCAATGTATTTCTTGTTAAAACTATGGAACAAATAAAGGCAAATCCTAGGTAAATAGCAAACAATTAGATCACTAAATATATCGAGGATCTTTTTCTGCTTTGCTTACATTTTTTTTACCAACTATAAACCTAGGCCCAGTAAATCTTTTCACAAAATATATTCCTGCCCCCCCCCCAAAGAATTTTCTGACAAATTGAAAGGACTGCTAAAATGAGAAGTTTGCTCAATGCCCAAGACACAGGACCAAAAACACTGTCATTGCAATCATAACCATGGCTAGCATCTTGCCCTTCTAACAACTTGAAGTCTGTGCCTCCTTACTCTCCTGCATCCTAAATTTATGTGTACACTGGAAGCAAAAATCACTGATTTACATGAGGCTGCTGTGACAAAAGAGGTGCTAACTTAAAAATCAGAAAGGTGATGACTGTTAAGGCAGTCTCGTGTCAGGCGAAAATCTTATGTCATGTACAAGAAATAAATGCTTTAAGGACTTGCTTCTGTTCAACAGAAAGAAATCTCTTTTGAATTGTAGTCTTTTCTTAAAAATGGACCACTATAAAAGATAATGGCTTGAAGACAGTTTTGGAACCACAGGCTATATTTAGGAAGTAGTATTTATTCTTCATGTAAACCATTAGTCAAGAAAAGTGACATTTCATGAGGTTTTATATAACTTTTAACATATAGATTTTCATTTTCAGGAAATCCACATTAATTCAGCAATATGTGTGTCAATCAGTTTGTGTGTGTGTCTGTCTGTGTGTCTGTCTCTCTGCATGTTACTTTCTAATAAGCAAGATAACTACTAAGAGTTTACAACAAAAGTGCATTGGCACCTGAAAGATGCTACAGTCAGACATATTGCTAGAAGTGAGAGGTAGTGGTTCTATGATAATTAATGCCTGCCAGGTAGAATAATAAGGATTCTTTTTTAAACACAGTGGAGAGGATAACATCATAATAGTCAGTGATAGCCTCTGTTCAGGTTAGATGCCAAGACTAATGACAAAGAGTATCACTCTTACTTAGGGTCTGAAATCTAAAACTATGTGAAACATTTCCTTATAATAAATGAAAGCAATTTCCCTCAGGGTCATAAAAATAGTCATCTAAACACATACACATTTACCCTCTTACCTCAATACTGAAAAAATCAGAACCTGATTGCTAGAATAAATGAAAGTGCAGTTGATCAAAATAAAAATGGAATAAAAAATAGACTAATAAAACAAAAGAATAAATTAGATCCAGAAGACAATATTTAATGAAAATGAAGATTAAGTCCTAAATTTGTGTGTTTTGTTTCAACTGTCCAAATTTTGTTCTCTCCACCAAAAATGAAAAGGTCAAAAGAGATTAAAACAGAAAGCATCATTCTACTTTGCCCATAAAAATAATTTCTTTGTTGATTCATGGCATGATACATACACTTAAATGTCCCTTTCCTTCAGGACTTCACCACTCCTGTCTATGAATAACTCCAAACTTTTCTAAATAATCATTCCAAAAGTCTGCTCTAATAACTAAAATTCGGATGCCACATGCACACAAACAGAAGAGAAAAAAGACCCTTGTTTCTAAAATTGCTTACATGTAATGCCACATTTCAGTATTGGATTTATGGAGCTGTCCAGATTCCTATAATAATCATGGTATAATGAATCCCTTTGGCCAGGAAGCCACAGGCTCCAAACTAGATTATTTGTTTTTAAAGGAAAAAAAATGAGTGGACGCAGACAGCAATATTCATGTCTAGCTTTATCCATTCCTTGTTTTGCTTAACTTTCATTAAAGTCTATGATTGCAACAGTATATTCAGAATTTTTATAACAAGTAATAAAATTCATAATTAATGGCACATTTGTATCTCAGCAAGGAAATTTTAGTCATTTTTAAAAAATATGGACCTTGTAAACCCATCATTTTATGACAGACTTTCTAAAACTAAAGTGCATTTCTCTGACACTAAAGTACATGTCATAAGGTTAGTATCTTTTCCTCAATCATTTATACTCAAAATCAGAACAAAACAAATAAGGATTAGTGCAGTCCTAAACAGAATTATTAGTGGTAGCTTGAAGACTTTAGTGCAGATTGTTTATCAAAACACGTAGTGTAATTCTGACCCAATCTGAAATGTTCACCATTTTAGAAATAGCACAAAAATTTGAGGCCAGAATGATAGTACAGAAGGTAGGTGCCTGTTTTGCACTTGGTTGACACAGGTTCAGTTCCTAGCACTGGAAATCCTTAGCCCCATTGGAGTTATCGTGGAGTGCAGAGCCAGGAATAAGTCCTGAGCACCACAGAAACAGCAGCAACAACAAAGCTGGCAGACTTTAGAGTAGGATAGAATAATGGAAATTGCTAACTCTCTTCATTTTGACGCAGTGATAATAACAAATGGTTCTCTCCTCTCTGATGAAGCTTAGAGCCCAAGCGTTATCTCATTTAAATCTCAACTTCGTGGACACAGGACAGTGACAGAGCACAGAAGGACCAGGGCTTGGGCCCATGGGGAGAACATCTCAAGGAAACTGAGAGTGACTGCAAACATTTTCTTTCTTTACCTTTTTTATTCATTCAAACTGAACAGAAATATTCCAACATTTTCCCAAGGTGGAGGGTGTGCTTTCCTTTCTTTTTTAATTCTGTCCAGGCTCTCTTTATCACATACACTGCTGAAAAATTGCATTTTGGAAAGAAAATTAGCTCTGGAGTTGAAATGCCTCTAAGCAAAAGAAACTGGAGGAATCATAATTTAATTGCTCAGACTTAGTTAAAGAAAGTCTTTACAATCCCTCACACACAAAAATTGTCAGAAAATATAAGCCACATTTCAGAGTAGTGATTTAAACAGGTGCGGTAACTATATTGTATTTTTTAATGTTCATGGGCCAGAAGAATCACACTTTATCCTCCGCTGCACACACCATCGTCCAGTTGTGACTACACATGCTGTTTCTTCAACTCAGAGTCCTACTACTGCCCCACATACGGTGGCTGTTCCCAAGGTTGATCTGTTTGTCTCCTTGGTTTTGTAACAGCCAAGGACTGAGCTGCGTGCAGGCAATTGGCTTCCAGATGTCCTTAGAGAATTTCTTTCCTGGCTGGTTTTCAGTCACCCTGTTGATCCAGTAATAGAGCTCTGCCATCTATCCTGTGCACATTCCCAGGCCAGCAGCAGAAACTAAATTATATGAGGTATAGCTTCCAAGTTGCACTCATTCAATGTTACAAATGGTTTTTGGTTGACATTGATGAAACTCCTCAAATGTCTGATGGGACATTGGTGACAGAGATAAATGTCACAGGCTGTGTGTGGGAAGGCATTTGTGAGTTGAAAATGAACAAAAAAAGTTAGGAACTTTTACATATAGGTCACCTCTAGAGAAACATTTATTTCAACTATTATCAGTATTTATATTTAGGGTTTTTCTTTTTATAATACTCATAGCTATGTGTTATTTGATGAAACAAATGCCATTGTCCTTAACACTAAAATAAAAAGTCTGCTTCTTAGGTGAGATAGCATGTAGAATATCATAAAAACATCTCTCTGGAAAGGTTATGTCTTTGAAATCTTACAATGCCATACTAAAAATGTAATAAAAAATATTACAATGTAAAATATTTTGTGAATGCTCATTTTATTGAATAAATTACTACTACTGGTTTTTCCATTGACTGTAAGTTCCTTTTGTTTAGGGGGATTACTTTTGTTTTGTGCCATTCCCAGCTGTCCTCAGAATTTACTCTTGGCTCTGTGCTCAGGGATCACTCCTGGAAGGCACTCAGGACTGTAACTGGGGCGAGGCTTGGTGCTGAGTTAGCCAGTTACAAGACAAGAGCCTTGCCCTCCATCCTATCTTTCCAGGCCCTAGATCTTAAGTTCTAAAATACAAAATAACCTAACAGATAAATCAGTGTATCACTATCTTCCCGTTGTTCATCGATTTGCTCGAGCGGGCACCAGTAACATCTCCATATGTCACAAGCAAGTGTAGCCCAAAGGCATCTGCATGTTCCAGGGACAGGAAGAGCCTCAAATCATTCTTCAGGTCATGGAATTGAGGTCCACAATAACAGATAAATAAGATGAATTAATAAAGGGATGAAAGTAATCGCTCATTCATTCTATTTATGCAGAAGTTCAAAGAGAATTCGAATGACTCTTACAGACTGTTATTATGTCTCTGTCTTGTTCTTTGTCAATGAACAGGACATGCTGATTTTATCACTTAGTTTTTTTTTATTTTTGTAAAATACATTGCACCTTCTTTTACACTTCCTCAAATCCAAGCCTCCTTGACTTCATTCTACATTCATATTTTTATTGAATTCATCTTCCGTTAGTGCTTGCTGTTCAGATGCACCCCTTGGCACATGCCTCCCTGTGTGACATAGCCGTTGCTTCCAGATGACCCACAGGACTTTATCCAACCCGTGGGTCCAGACTTTTCTGCAACCACTCTCTCCTGATATAAGCTCCAACAACCATGTTCACAAGCTCACCATTGAAATATCTTCCCTCAAGTTTTAGTCTATTGTCACTCAGGTGTACTCTCCTCTTTTTTGGATTTCAGTAATGGCCCCCACCCTGTCCACTAGCCAGCTTGGAAGTCACACAGAATTCCATATTTTGCAAAACCATTGGAACACTATTTTCAATTCCCTGATGAAACCATTCAACTTATTCATTTTATTTATCTTTGCTGCCCTGCAGTAGACAAAATTACCGATTCATGCAAATTAAAGGGGCTCTGAATTCAGTGGAAGCTTCTGGAAGGTTCTGGAAAAGGTCTATTCTTGTTCCATCACTAAAAATCTATTTCTCTAGTAACCTACTGAAATCTTGTAACAAAGCATGACTTTATAAAATTGAACATAATGAAAATCTAGTTCCTCTTCCTTATTAGTTGTAGTCATAGGAAAAAACTAAACAAAGGTCACTTAAACTACCAGCCATGTTCTATGTGGACATTGATTCTTGCAGAAAGTTGTATAGACAATAATTTTTAACCAAAACTGCATATATAAATGGTCTTCTTCTTCAGCAAGATAAATAAGGCCAATTAAATGATTGTTTTAAAAAGTTTAATAGGTATTCAGTTCTCTATACATGTTTAACATTAAGCACAAGTTTGTCACCTCATAGTTCAATTTATTAATAGCAAAGCTTGCAAAATCTCCAAAAGTCAACAATGGGTAACCAATCCAGAGACTTCCTTCCAGTTTGTGGCTAGCAAACCTGACAGTCAAAGTCAGATGGGAAATTCTTATCATATCAGCTTCACACTAAATCTTGCCTTAGTCACAAAATTGACTTAGTTGAAGTGAAAGTGATGAAGCATTTTAATAATAATTTCAGTGATATGGTGAAGAACTGGCCAATCTTCATGCTCTGAGCAGGATTATTTCTTCCATAAGGAGAAAAATCCAATTCAAAACCACCAGTCCTTGTTATCTCACTTATATGAGTTGTCTGTAATGGAAGCTCTCCCCAGTGACAAATATCCTAAATCACCCATCATATAAATCTTTAAATGAACCTTAAGAATCTAGATTAAAGGGAGTCATTAGATATTGCAAAATAGGGAATGACTGTAGAATTTAAACTAAGGAAATGATACCTGAAGAGACCCCCATTGATTAAATCTGACCTAAAGGAAACACCTCTTAGTCGCTGAATGGGGACTTCAATTCACCCTTGGTAATAGGCCACAGAGACTGAATCAAGAAGTTCCAAAGAGTTCAAGCATTAATAAAGTAAAGGACACATTGGACCAGAATGATAGTACAGTGGGTAGGGCTTGTATTGCAGGAGGTCTACCCAGGTTCTATTCTGAACATTACATATGATTCCCAAGAACCAGCAGGAGTGATTCCTGAATGCAGAACCAGGAGTAACCCCTGAGGACTCAAACAAAAACCCCAAAAAGACAAAAAGAAAAAGACATAGTTCACTGTTGAACTCATTCACATTTTAAAGCAATTTAATTCTATTTGGGGTTGATTTGAAGGTTAAAAAATAAAGCTTATGTGGCCAGAGTGATAGTATATTGGGTTAAGACACTTGCTTTGCAGCTGACCCAAGTTCAACTCCCAGCTTCCCATGTGGTCCCCAAGCACCATTAGGAATGTTTCTGAGTGTAAATCCAGGAATAACTCCTAAGCATTGCTAGATGTGGCCGCAAGACAAAACAAAATTTTAAAAGTTTTAAATAAAACTAACCTTTTCTTGTTGAATGGAAATACCATGGCTCTAGGGAGTAAGAATTATTATGCTTAGAACAAGTTTTGCTCTCCTGTTTAGATTCATGTGAGATTAGACATTGCAGGAAAGTAGAAGCCATAATATATATGTATATATATATATATCTATATATATATTCCTTATATATCAATTCCTTATGATGTGTATATATATATATATATATACACACACATCATAAGTAACTGGCTTCAGGGTAATGGATACACAGGTATCCTTTTGTTCTTATGCCTACAGGTTGGAGAACAGAAAATCTATTTCTATAGTAAGTGTAGTATAATAAAACAGTAGAACATATTATCAAAGTACAAACATGACTGTAAATGATCCCTCAGTATTCTCTCCAATGAAAAATTAATATAGAGGGATTAAATGCCAGGTGGAATTCAATACTTCAGTAACAGAGGACTTCTACTCCAGTGTCTAACAGATTGAAGGATGTAAGCTACATTGCCAAGGACAAGAGTATCTCTATAACCATCATCCATTCATCAATTCATCTATCCATCCATCCATCTATCCCTCCATCCATCTGTCATCCATCCATCTATCCATCAATCAATCCATCTATCCATCCATCTACCCATCCATCTATCCATCCATCCCCCCTCCACCATCATCCATCTATTTATTATCCATCCATCCATCTATCCATCCATCTATTCATCCATCCATCTATTCAACCATCCATCCATCCCTCTATACATCAGTCTGTCCATATATACATCCATCCCTCTATTCATCCATCTAAATATTCAGCCCGTCTAGAGACCTTCCTCAGATCCTCCCAGGATAATGGTGGATCAAAACCAAAATAGCTTCAGGTCCTTTCCAGTCCACCAAAAAAACTAAGCAGCCCACCAGGTGAGCTCCACTGTGTCCCTGGACTATTTTAAGACCAGAGGAGCTCCCCAATCTTCCTATCTCCCATCTCTTTTCATTTTTCTCCATCTACTAAACTCTTGCACAGTTTCTCTGTGCTAACTCTGACAAAGAACTAATATTTTTTCATATGAAAAAGAATAAGACAATATTTATCTAATGTCAAAACAAATTTTTGCACAGCAACTGACAGCACCTACTATCCTTCTCTCAGAGTCCCCTAGCACAGTAATATAAGATATTTCATCCTTTATTACCCACTTGATCCTCTGTTGGTGTCATAATGTCTTATTTTATTATTTTATGTTTGTTCACATTCCTTTTTCTGATTATTTCCATTATCATGCATATGATTACAAATTTAATCATTCAGAAACTTTAAAAGACAAAATATGTATGGTGTAGGGATTCTCATCAAGTTGGTTAAAAGACAACATATATTTTCTGTAGGAATTCTCATAAATTTGGCAGTACTGACCTTCACATACTTTATGGTGGTGTTTGCACACATGGTTTGTTCACTAGAGCTTGCACACTTGTCTGTAGTGGGTGTGATGCACCACTGGCCTCACACGTGAAAGGCATCACTTCGACCACAGAGACACATTCCTGAGTGCAGAAAGGAAAAAATTGGGGGCATAGAACATGGGTTGCTCTGTCATCAGCATTAAGTATGTTGAACTTTGAAGTTGGAATTTCCTGATTAATATGCAGTTCTGGGGGATGCATTTAAAAGTGACTTTGAATCTCAAAAAGGTTTTCAATATCAAAAACCTCTTTTTCTGAAGATTTTGCTTTTCTTGTTTTCTAAGTAACTTATTTAAAAGGCCTTAACTTTTTTAAAAGACTTCATTTATTTTTTCTATATTATCATTCAACAAATATGGTTATAAATGCCTACTCACAAATTTCTCCTTTTCAATAAAAGATTATTAAGGAAGCAATGGCAGAAGAAATAAGAAAATTGTCAGATGCATGCTCGGAAACACTGTCAAATATTTCTAATGAAAATTATTTTCCCTTTCGCCTTTTCTCCTTGATTAGAAAGTCTTTTCCAGATAAATTAATCTGGAAAGTTATTTTAATGTGTTGTCAACAAAGGCCAGATGAGTGAAGAATTTCTCTGTTAGGGCTTTGCCCCCATGAGCCGGAGTGACTAGGGCACTTTCCTTGCAATACACAAACTCAGTTTTGATCTCTGGCACCAACTATGATCACCACCAGCATGACGATCCCTGGAGCGTACACCAGCAGTAAGCCCTGAGCACCACTGGGTGCAGCCCCCAAAACAACAACGGTGAAAGAAAACCTAGGCTGTTTTACTACAAAAGATTGGTTGGACTCATTTATTTAAACTTAAAACAAAAAAGAGAATTCTATATCCGCTGTCATCCACTGTACCATCTGTGGAGGCCCTATATTAGACTACTTTGTACTAAGCCTGAGATTATTAAATATATAATTAGTTTTGTGAGCAATTTGTGACAATATACTTTTTAGGAACTTCTACATTCTTAGGGAATGTTTAAAATTTCCAAAGTTTCCGGTTTCAATTTATCTTTGAGGAAAGAGTTGGCATTTTTAACAGAACTATTCTACATCTTACTTGTTCCTGTCCTTTAATTATATATAGTATAAGTTTCCAGGTAAGATCATTGTCTTGTTTTTCTCAATTTGATCCATTGCTTAGGTTCTAAAAGGATCAGTATGAATATTCTTTTGTAAGAAAACACTAATTTATTGGGGCTTCAACCTAAATAGACTGTTGGTGTCGTAATGTTTAGAAACTGCCAACTGAAGACACCTTCCATGTTGCCTGCTGCTTCTCTACCTGTTTTCTTCTTCAATCATGTGGCAGTTATTCTTGTAAAAGCCTCCATCTCCCTAGTCATAGAAATCTACCAAGGAACAGCTCCCTCACCGGGTCCCAGAGGGCTGACCACAGGGTTATTACCCCTCTGATCAGCATGGATGCAATCAGGGCTATGTAACTGAGCTGATCCCACCAACCAGTCATTCCCTGAGACGGTTGAGATTGAGAAATCAAATAGCAACCCCATCACATCTGGAGACAAGGTAGAGAAACATCAATAGACATATGAGCTGAGACAAGGAGTGGACCTTCAGGAGGCACCCATAGGAGAGACGGTGATAAATCCTCTGTGCTCCTGACTAGGTCAGAGACATGGCTGCCCCTTTTTTGGAACCCCCTTTAGCCAAAACATCCCCATTTCCACATGATTGAGTTCAAGGTTGATTTCCAGTCACTCACCAAAGTCACTGAGCAACTGACATTGATGCGTATTCAACAAGGATATTTAGTACAAAGGTGTTTTTTTTTTTTAAGTTTTATTTCATTAACCATTCTTAATGGGCGCCGCCATTTTCCACATTGGACTTCCCTCTCATCAGAACTCCACCCAGCCGACCAGCCCATCACAGCCCGGATCATCGACACCCATCCTGGAGCAGTTTCTTCCTCAATCCGGCCCAGGTATGCTGGTCCAGAGACTCTCAGACATGGGGCAGAGCGGTTCCTTGCTCTCCCTGTGCCCAGCCGCTCATGAGGCAGTCGGGGGGCATGGTGGGTTCCAGCCTTGGCCCACCACCCCGGCAGAACCTCACAACAAGCCAGACGACCCCCCACCCACTCCATGGGCGCCACCATTTTCCACATTGGACTTCCCTCTCATCAGAACTCCACCCAGCCGACCAGCCCATTACAGCCCGGCTCGCGGCCGCGCTTGCGGCGCGGGTTCATCAATAAAGGCTTTATTTGGAGGTGTTTATAGAGTATGCCTCCAGCACGGCAAGCCTAGCAAGTTGCTCGTGTTGTATTTGATATGCCAAATGCCAGTAACAATTATATTAGATCATTGTCATGACCTAATATAATGGTTTGAGGCTCTTTATGTTCCTGTACCAAGCCGATGCCCTTGGCTCTACAGCATGTGACAGGACATATTGAGATATTACTGGTGCCCGCTCTAGCAAATAGATGATTAACGGGAAGATCGTGATCGTGATCGTGATCGTGAACCATTCTTAACTTCACATTTAAATGACATCCGTTTAACTTAATTTTACAGACATTTGAACTTCAGTCCATAATTCAAAATGCAAAAAACAAAAGAGGATTATGCCTACCTCAAATTATATTTCCAATTTTAACTGAAAAACAAAAAGAAAACTATGTAAAATGTGAAAGTCTCTGTACTGTTTTAGCTTAACTTCATTGTAAAGCTGTCAGTGGTAACTCTCGATTCTTCTCAGATTTATGCAGTAAATAATCACGTAAGTAACTCATTTTCCAGGAAATATTAATAATTTTGTTCCTTTCCACTTTTATTCCTGGAGAAGTATGTTTATAAGACATAATCTCACAGTCTTCCAGAAAGTTTTATTCCAATGCAAGTAATAGCACCAGAAAACTGATATTAGTGTGACACTGATCTGGTGAATGTTTGAGAAAATGCTCTTCTCTGAACAAACATCTTTCCTGGGTCAAAAGCTGTGGGAAAAATGGGTCCATAGAGCTAATATAGCATTCAGGGCACTAGCCTTCCATACATCCCTCCTGTGTTTGATCTCTGCTCCACAGGTCACCTAAGCTGTCTAGGAGTGACCCTTGAGGACAGTCAGGAGTAAGACCTCAGAACTACTGACTTAGTCCCAAAACCCAAACCAAAAGAAGTTGTGAAATATAAAATTCTATTTTACTCATTGTATTTGTCACCTTTCAAATTGAAAGATCACTGATTATAGGCAAGCATCTTTTTAATTACCTCACAATGCACATGAAAACTTTCATTCAAGTTGTGTTTTAAAATTTCCAATGATTTGATATGAATTTTTACAGCATAGGAAGAATTTGGCTACCTTTCCTGCCTATTTAGCTGACACACTGACCATCATGCAACTCAGGATGTCATCAGAGGAAGAATCCATTCAGTATGGCGACCTCCAAAGCAAATTTCTTAGCTGGGCAGCATCACTGGGTCCTAGATTTCTATTCATGCCTAGAAAAGTAGGGAAAGGAAAATAAGAGATGGTTTTCAGAGGAACCTAAATATCTCTTTACTTAAGTTCTTCCTTAGAGCATTACCAAACAGGAAAACTATGTATTTGAAATATTGTCTTGCTGCTGCAAAAACCATGCAATTAAAGTATAAAAACCAAAACCCAAACTGTGGACTATTAAAGTTTACGAGATAAAGATGTCTGAGCACACAAGCAGTAATTTTTCTAATATGTGGAGCACCTTCTAGGCAATTACACAGCTTGGAACATATTTTTTATTTTCTGTCTACTCGTGTTTTTAAAGAATAGACCAGCAAATAACACTTGCCTAAGAATTTTTTCCAGCTCAAAATCCCTTGTCTCTTATTATTGCTTCCAATTTCCCATCTTTGTGTCACTGTGTACATCCGACCAACATCTCTGAAATTTTCAGTTGGATTCCAGAAAGAATTGAAAATAGATTTTTAATGACCAACTGTCATGTGGATGGGAGTAACTCAACCAGGAAAAGCTCTATTAAATATTTATAGAAACCTTTGTTTTTGGTTCCCTAAACATCAAAGTTCAAATTAAACAACCTTACCAAAAAGGAAGTGTTACCTTGGGTAACTTTCTACTACTGCTGTCGAGATGCCGGATTTTTTTCTAGTGTGCCATGAATCGATGGAAATAGTTTCATGATCCAGACTAGAATTCATGATAAACTTTCTAGCAATCAGTCATTACTTGAGTCTTCTCAATAGCCCACTTGTGGAAGAGACGGTTAAGCGATATAAACAGGGGCCAGAGAGATATTACACCAGGTAAGGTGTTTGCCTTGCAAGGCTAAACCTGAGTCAAATCTCCCACCCCCTTATGGTGTCTGGAACCCCACCAGGAGTAATCCCTGAACACAAAGCCAGGGTAAGCCCTAAGCAGACCTGGGTGTAACTCCTCTCCAAAGTAAAGAACAATATGCAAATGATGTGAATCAGGCTCTGACTTTTAATTTGTGGATCCATATTTGTAATCCATAATAGCTGCATAGTCCAAATACAAGAATGAATTGTTTCGGTGTTTGCTTTGCTTTCCTCTCTGAATAATGAACTCACTCTGCAGGAATGGGACTTGATAAAACGATGGCATGTGCTACTCTAAGAGAAAAGCTGTATTTTACCTTCCAATTAATGCTCTGATTTATTCAATTCTACCACAGAATTATGTGCAATACTCCAAGTTCACTTCCCGCTGCTTAATCCATGATAATATATTGGGTACCAAATTATGTACCTTGCAAATTATGCAAGCTTGGACTGAGCGAGAGCTGGAGGCACTGGGACAGGGCTACTGACTCCTAATTATCAATGGTGCCACCCCTTCCATATGCTATCATGCAGAGTTTCTTGAGAGGTCTTCGTTTTATTTCAATAAGAGGATGGAAACAAGTTTCCATGAGCAAGCACAACTATATACTCCCCACCTGAACTTCAAAAATGAGCCAGTCTTGTTTTCATGTATGTACCTAGAAAAAAGCAAATAAACATGATTTGGTGATAGGATGTTCAAGTTTACTAGGAGAAGCATTTGAGTCAAATTTTGCTCATTTTTAGGATGCAACACCAGATATGTATTTGGTGCGATAAGATTTCCAGAGAGGTTTTTAGCCATTCAGGATGCAGAAAGGTTTTAGACCTATTTGCTAAGGACTTTCAGTGGAGCAGATGTGGCAAATTCTTTTTCCTGGTGACATCACAGCTACAGAGAGACCAGGTGTGTAATTTAGTTGTGTTGGCTTGAGAGGGTCCTCAGCAGAGGAGCCTGATCTAGACTTACAGGACGGAAAACAAATGCGGTTCCGCCAGCTATACAGAAGCACTCCAAGTGCATTTTCACAAAAGGCTTCCAAAGGTCAGAGCAATCATTAACAAGAGTCTATTTTTTATTTCATAAAGTCACCTTTGAACATCCTTTCTTAGATCAGATTCCATAATACTTTCAAGGGAAAAAAAATAGCTTTATTGCCTCTGTTAAAGGCTTAGAAGAAGAGGATTTATATTGACCTGATAATTATCTTTTCACCTACACTCCTGGAAGAAAGAAAAATTCAGTGCAAATGCAAAAAAAAATTATTCAATTTCACTCAGTTCTGATGGTCTGGATAATAATAATTAGCTCAGATTCCAAGCCAAGGAAAAATTGTGTGTGTGCACATGTGTGTGTGCCTAAAGAGAGGTGTGCTATTCTTTTTGCTACACAATTGATTGGGGAAATGTTAAATAAATTTACTCCAATTATTTACTTCCATTTAACCTAATATTAGGGGACACTGTAGCTAGGATGAAAGCTAAATTGCAAAACTGCAAAATCAAAGTGAGCTCTATTAGCCTCAAAAGGGGTCACTTCATCTCTTCATGTTATGCTCCTGAGAGCTCTGGGTCTTAGGAAGACTGTGCTGGCCCCGACACACTCAGTTTCATCAGGTCCCATCCTCCGTCTCACCTGGGTGACAAACATGGGAAGCAGCGGGCCTGGCCTAGCCAGACTTGCAAGCACTCTGCCCACAAGGCCACAGTGGCGCTTTGTTCTTTGACCATCTGCACCTACCCTGATTACTGGGAGGGAATAGATGTGTGTGTATTTAAGCACCACACTTGAGGTCACTTATTACAGCAGCCGTGAGAAGCTGACAGAGTCTCCTTCCTTTTTTTTCCTACCAATCCCGTCATCCATCATATACTATTAGCTTGCTCACTACTCTCCTCCTCTTCTGGAGTGTGTGCGGGGAGTTTATCTGCTTTGTTGCCTGATGTTTCCCAGAGACTAGGAGAATGCCTAGAACGCAGTCACTCCATGGGTATATGCAGAATTCTGAATGAGTCTGTGCCCTCTCTGTTGCTCTCTTGGTGTTTCTAATTGGGAGCCATTTGGTGAGAAAACATCAGGTTTTGTTTCTCTTGTTCTTACTCAAAGGTAGGCCATATTGGTCTAGAGTATTTGAATTTACAACTTCCATGACTATTCTCTCTCTGGAAATAGTAGAATTCCTACCGAAATGATCAGAGAATTCTCCCATTTTGAAATGTTGCATACATGAGCTACCACTGTGATTCACGATTCAACAATGCTGAATTCAGCAGGAAAACCACTATGTGAAAAAGTTACTGCTGGCTTTCTGATGGCGCTCACTATGTCGTGATCAGGCATCCCTGGCTCAACTTTTTCTGGTTGAATATCACAGGCTTGCTTAATTTCTAGGTAGAGGCAGCTTACAGGAGCTAAAGGTCAGGCATCTTTATGATGGCTAGCCAATGCTGAGTGGTGTCCGGATAACCAGAGTTCAGTTCCGTGGAACCATACAGATAGGAAGAGCAATGGATAGTGATACTTCTATGGAATAAGCAGAGAGATGGTGCAAAGCATCCAGTGACAGTGGCACGTGGCCTCAGAAAAACTGTCTCTGATACAGGAGCTGAAGAAGAGCAGAAGGTGAGTCTTCGAATTATTCTTTGATTGTGTAGGCTCAGCCTTATCAACTGTGACAACATCAGAGAAAGTACAGGGAAAAAAAAAGACTCAGAGCAATGAATTTCCCTGGGAAATGGGACACAAGAGCAATGGAAATTATTGAAAGGGAAATTGCTGAAACTAGAACTCACATGAAATGTTGATAGAGATTTTGTTTTAAGAAGTGAAGAATGACTCACTGAGGAAGCCAGAGAGGGATGGAGGAAGAGATTATTTCTAGGGATGTTCACAGCAGTCCTCTGAGAAATGTGAGGAGGGCAACTCTGGCCAGCCAGTTATTCCTGCATTCTAAGTCAGCCTGTTAAGATTTAAGGACCTTGAGTGGCCTCCTCATGGCCCCAGAGAAAGGTCTAGATCTGAAGTCATTAATTCCCACAGCATCGCATGGCATGTCAAGACTGAAACATGAACAAGAATGCGAAGAGCTGCACTTTCCAAAGTTATCCTGGTCTGTGATGATGCCACATGAAATCTGAGATCTTTCTTTATTACAGACACCATGACTACCACATAGAAATGAACAGTGTTTGCTACACACTGGGCCCATGAGCACCCAGAATAGGAGCCCTGATGTGCTCGAGAAAAATATTTCATCCCGGGAAAAGTTCTATATTCAAGTGTGAGCCCTTTGGAAACATGCCGGTCATGTGACTTTAAATGCAACCCATGAGGCATCAGAGAAATAGCACAGGAATTAAGGTATCCAGCAGTCATGCTTTAATCCTTGGCCTCTTGGGGTGTAGTCCTGAAAGCCCCTTGCACCACCTGAGAGGACTGGGTAACCTGCACCCACACAGCACTTCATCCGAGAACCCAACTTGGTTTCTCAAGAACCACAAGAAGGGCCCCTCAAGAGCATTCAGGCCAAATCCCAGCCCTGTGTCAGCTCAAGATGCCACACCCACATGCCACAGCTGTGTTCATTGCCAATGGCCCAACTCCACTAATTCACTGTGCACTAATCTGCACAGACACCAAGGACACACAACTTCCAGGTACACCTGTTTTAGAACTGAAAACTCAGGAGTCTTCTCAGAGTGGGGGAAAGGCAGTCTCCCTCCACCCCATCCCCCCATCCTGTGCTTCTAGAAACCCTGTCTGGTCATACACATCCCATGACTGCCACCATGTCAACTCATCTGTCCCATTCCTACAGATCCTGGAGTTTCGGGAATGACACCTATGAATTCCACAATGCTAACAGCCCAGGAGGAGCACGCCAAATTAGATGGGAAAGTGACAGAGAAACAGATTAAGCTCAATAAACAAAAATAACCACACAGGGGGATGGAGTGATAGTATAGTGGACAGGGCATTTGCCCTGCACAGCCTATATATGTTCAATATTCGGTATCCTATATGGTCCTCCAAGCCCTGCAAAGAGTAATTCCTGAGTACAGAGCCTGGAGTAACCCCTGAGCATCATCGGGCATGGTCCAAAAAATTAAATGAGGAGCCCAGGGAAATAGTATAGTATGTAGGGTATTTGCATATGGCTGATCTTGATATGATCTCCAGCATCCCATATGATCCTCTGAGCACTACCAGGAGTAATTCCTGAGTGCAGACCCAGAAGTAACCCCTGAGCATTGCTGAGTGTGACCAAAATAGCCAACAAAAAAATTAGAAATAAAAAAGAAAAGGAGAGTTAAACCCGACAACACAAAAGGCTCAACTAGCAACAAAAAGTTTAGTAACTCCCTAAAGGACTCAATGACCTCCATTGTGAAGTACAACAATTTTTATAATTTTTTTTCACTGAACTACTTTTTGATAATTAATTACCCATTTAATTGTAACAGCAATACAAAATGAATTATTTTTTGCCTGCCAAGAATCAGGGCTGAGGGTGGCTGGGGAAGTTGGGATATTGGTGGAGTAAAGGCCATTCTGGTGATGGGACGGGGTTGGAACATGGAATGCCCATAACATTCTAATGACGGGAGGGGTTTGGAACATTGAATGCCCATAACAAATGTATCATAAACAACTTTGCAAGCTACAATGTTTAAATAAGGCAAAAGTAATAACACTAATCACAATGAGGGTCCCCAGGTTATTGGCCCTCCTAACAATTGCCTGTGATATAAAGAAGTTAGATATAGCTAGATCGAATATATATATGCATGTATACATACGATTCATATAGATAACAAATAAAATAACTAAGGCATATAAGCATTCAGAAAATGTTTCTTCAGAGCATGAATATGTTTTACACATAATCAGTTTTGCACAGAAATAAACCAATGGATACCTCCATAGAGGTGTTCAATAGTGTCTGTAAGTGCCTCACTCATTTATCACTACATTTGCCTGTAAGTGCCTCACTCATTTATCACTACATTTGCTGGTATGTCTTTCAGGACAGTCAAGTACCATGATCCGTGTCATTTTAATTGAATAAATTATCCAAGACCTTTACAGATTCTATCTGTTGAGCCCCATCATATTAAAATATCAGATTGCTAACAGTTTCAGAGCATCTAGGCTGGGAGCAGGCTTTTCTGAATTACTTTTTTTTGTATCAAAACCTACCAGAATACAATAAACAATTCCAAAACAGTATACCACTAGAATAAAAACAAAACAAAGATGCATATTTCCATATTCCTTTCTTACTTCATGAAGCAAATACGTGCATAAAAGAAAAATAAAAGAAGCCCCCTTAGAACAAAAGGAATCCTCTTAAAATACATCTCATTCTATGTCTTTCTGGGAATTACCTTTCCCACAATGTTTCTTTGGGTTTCCTTTGCACTATCCTCAGAAACATAAGTAATACACCTTATCTGCTACTCCACAGAGCTCATGGCTTTTACTAATAGCTAACCCTTCTCATACTCATTTTTCCTTTCATCCCCGTTCTGGAAACTGTATCACAGTATCATATCTCTAGTGGTCACATTTTGGGAAATGGTAATGGCAAACTAAAACTCACCATTGAATATACACAAAGAGACTTAAGTGATAAACTCTAAATATCTGCAGGGCTAGCCACAATGTGTAAAAGAAGAGGGAGAGAGATGCAGAGACAGACAGAAAGAGAGGAAACGTTGGCACCTCTATTGAGGCAGCCTGGGGGTGGGCAGGAGGGAGTGGAATACATTGGTGGTGGAAATGGGGCACTGGTGGAGGCATGAGTGCTGGAATACTGTATTACCAAGAACAAATTATGAATACCTTTGTAATTATATGTCTTATGGTGGTATAATAAAAAATTTAAAAAATCAAAAAAAAAATTAAATCAAATGTTTATACTGCTTTAATATTGGGCAGTCGTGAACCCAAGTATGACCACTTGAAAACTCAGCTTGTAGGTGGGATATTGCTGAAAACATTTATGCTTCATCTCCAAACTCCCACGCCCCTCTTCAGTGAACCACACACTTACATTATCCTGATTAATAATGTTCATATTATGGCTTGAGATGATAGTTAATGTGTAAGCTTTGACTGTGGGCTGAGGACTATAGCTTAAAATCAGTAGAGTATTTACATTTTCTAGTAAATATCACTCTCTAAGGAGTCATAAAGGCCAAGGTCAACACATTTCCTCCCCACAAGGCCAAATGTCACACACCAGCCCTTTAGAAATGTGTTTTCTCAGCCTGGAAGCCAAGAGTTGCTTCTGTTCATTCATTATATATTAAATCCAGGCCATATTTTCTTTGCATCTTAGCCCTATTTGAGCCATGATATTCTTGTGGTAATTTTCATTTATTTTATTCCTCCAATATTGATCAATATCAGTATCTTCCCGTTCATCATCTATTTACTAGAGCAGGCACCAGTAATATCGCCATATGTCCTATCTCATGCTAGTAGAACCCAAAGGCATCCACTTGCTCCAGGAACATAAAGAGCCTCAAACCATTATATTAGGTCATGGAAATGACCTAATATAAATGTTACTGGTATTTGGCATATCAAATACAACACGAGCAACTTGCCAGGCTTGCCATGTGGGTGGCATACTCTTGTAGTCATCTCTAAATAAAGCATTTATTGATGCATTTATTGGCTAGTGGCCACGCTAGCCGGGCTGTGATAGTCTGGTCTACAGGGTGGAGTTGTGACGAGAGGGAAGTCTGGATGTGGAAAATGGCAGCCCCCATGGAGTCGGGGTGGGGTGTTGACTGGCTTGTTGTGAGGCTCTGCTGAGGTGGCAGGCCAGGGCTAGAACTCGCCATGCCTCCCGGGCACCTCATGAGCGGCTGGGCACAGGGAGAGCAAGTAGCAGCTCTGCCCCATGTCTCAGAGTCTCTGATTCAGCATACCTGGGCTGGATTGAAAAATAAACTGCTGCAGGGTGGGTGTCGATGATCCAGGCTGTGATAGTCTGGTCTACTGGGTGGAGTAGACCAGAAGGTCTACTGGGTGGAGTTGTGACGAGAGGGAAGTCCGATGTGGAAATTGGCGGCCCCCATGGAGTCAGGGGGCGCCTCATGAGCGGCTGGGCACAGGGAGAGCAAGTAGCAGCTCTGCCCCATGTCTGAGAGTCTCCAATATTGATAGATGATAGAAATTCAGATTTGACATGTATTTAGCTCCACCGACCAATTCTTGCTATTTATTTCATTTTCTTCTCATAGTTTATTTCTATTTTTTTTTCTCAGCATGCATTCATTGGACATTGCTCCTTTATTATTGCTTCTTTACAGTGTTTGATTTTGCTTTAGTGTTATGCCATTTGAGGCATAAGTTGTGTCATGAAGGCTTTTAAACATTGACACAAATCTGGTTAATAACATATTTTTATTAATTTTTGAAATCACAGCTTCAACATTAAGAATTTTTTTTATTCCAATTTGCTCATATTTCACAGTATCCTATTCACAATCTTCCAAACTGGCATTCTTTAGATTTCACTGAGGATAATAATTAGAGGCTTTGTGCAATCACAGTAACAATAATAACATTAAAATTGGAGGGAGATAGGAGACAGAAACATAAATGTACCCATCCATACATATACTTGGCTTCCTCCTGACTTTGTCTTGTTTATTTTTCTTTAATTTTTTTTCTGGCTGTATTCAGCTGGTTGATAATTTCCTCAAATGCAAATATCAGGGTCTCTCATTGCTTGGTTTCTCCTTGGATAGAAGCCAGACTGGGTGTCTCTGTTTATGTGGGTAGACTTGGAGACCAAGTCCAAGGTAGAGGACAGGGCTATTTAGCCATTCTCCTAATGCTAATTCAATCCAAGTTCTCTTGGGTGCAGCCCACTTCATACTAACAAACCATGTCTTCAAAGTTTGTTTGTCCAATTTGGCAAGAGAAGCCCTGAAAGTCTTCTAAACCTCTTGATTCTATCGAGGATGAACCCTGAATTACTAATCCCTTGATTCTGAGGCAGGAATTGGGGCAGGCAGTTGTCTGTCTGGAGAAACTGGTTCTAACGCACTTTGAATAAACTTATTTGGCAACCCCCAATAGCTGATAGATTCAGAGGTCAGAGTTTCTTATCCCAGGAGTTTTACAAGTGACCTAAAACTTGCACTACATCTTAACCTGAGCCATGGCACCTTGTTCCCTTGTTTCTACCACCTATGTTGAGAATACAAAACAGGTTGAAATTCAGCATTTCCTCAATACTCTCCTTTCTCTCCATTATCCAGTTCCAGTTACTATTTATACAACATATTGTGGTGAGTTTGGAGAAGGAAGCAGGAGAAAGGCTGATCCCCAAGTGGAAAAGACAAGTCTTAGAGCTTTGATAAATAGAAGAGATTGTGTTGGGACAAGAAATATCACCGTGATATCGTGTCTGTCTTCTGATGTTTCTGCTCCAAACCACCATGAAATCCAATGTCGGGTGAACTCGAGCCTCTCTGACTACAAACGTGTGCTTACTTGTGTTTGAGTAAAGTCCATTCAAAAAGTAGGTGCATTTTCTCAGTGACATTAGTCAGGCTTCCAAAGTCACCAATCCATGGGTCTCATGCCCGATGGACACCGTTGAGGAGGTTTCCCACATGGCAACACTTCCTCAGGAGAAATTCACCCCAAAGTCAAGGTACAACTTTGACTTGAACAAGGGGCTCTCTATGCTCTTGTCGTTTTGGGTTGAAATTTCCCTGTGTTTTTGCTTGCAAGGAAATCTGGTTCCCAGAGCTTCTTTGTTTTCAGGGGTTCATCCTGCCTGTTTGTGGTGATGTCAGCCACTGCTTTCCTGTTGAAGGTGAGGACAGAGGATCCCTCCACCCTCCTGAGTCTCAGAGACCAGGTCTGAACCATACATTCTGCTTAATAGGGCTCACATACACTGAGGATATGGAATTGCCTCTGAGAAAGCGCAAGTGAACAGGCCAGGGCAGAAGACCAGTTTGTCAAGGATTTGCACTGTGCAACTTTACAGTTCACAGGATGCCCAGGAGGTACTAGCAGTGACAGCTCATCTTGCCTCTGGAGAATTCGTCCCTGAATGCTTTGCTGTAAACCTCCTAAAGTGAACCCTGATAAGCAAGTCCTACTGCCTGACTGCCTTAAATTGATGTTGTTTTCATGAAATCTTCTTAGGAAACTTTGTGATGAATTAGATATAGTTTCCAAAGTGCACAGTAATGAAGAAAGTCAAATATTTGCATGGATTCAAAGATTCTATTAGATGTATTGGACAGGCTCATGAAATTCAATGGAAATTGAACATGTAGAGAATTTACTGCTGTTGGTCTTGTGCCCAAGTAGACTCAATGCACAAAACAAAGCTAGAAATAAACTATAGACTGGATGAGAGCGACCCTTTGAAATATCGGTGTTCTGGAACTCTGAAGGCCAGAAGTGGCATGGGATCTCTATGCTTAAGCGATTGTATCTTGACTGTGGGTATCTTTTTAAGCATTAATTGACAAAATAACTGTATAATCAAGGAACTCTCATAATTAATGCTGATTATAAGCAATATATTTTTCACCACAGCAACTTTAATATGATATAGAAATATTTGTGATCTCTCTGTCTGACCAAGTCAGGTTACTTTTAATATAGAGCAGTGTGTCTGGGATTTATTGTTTAAATAAGTGCTAAACTAAATTAGAAATTGCTGAAATACCCATCCAAGTCCAACTTGATGAATCCCTTGAAGAAACACCACTTTTTTTCATCAAGATTTTTGTTCATTCTCAAATTTGTCTCTCTCCATCTTGTGAGGGTGTTACTGTCATTCTTCTTCTTATCTGACTTTGTCCTGAAAGATGTGCCGAAGGTATCCCAATACCCATAGTCCTTCATTCTAGTCCATTCATAAAATTGTTTCACATTTCTATGAAATCTACTCTGTGTACCCTTCTTAAATGCACCCATATGTTCTTCCTTCCTCCTCAATTGACTTACTACTAAACCTTATGTATTTTTTCATTATATTTTCTTTCTTGTTGCCTGGAGTTGTTGACTTAGTGCTTTGCTTTAAAATATTTCCAATAAAGAAATAAAATGAACCCATGTCTAAATCACATACAATTCTGGACAAAATTACTTTCATGCTAGTATAAAGAGAAAGGAAACCGACATTTCCAGAGTCCTTCACATGTAAGTCGAGATAGCAAATGTTCACATGTTTAACATAGTGGAATTCTTGCAAGAGACCACTAAAGCCATTCTGTTGTCAAAGAATACAGGCAAGTAAAGATTCAGAATAAAAACCCCACTTCTTCAAACAGTCAGTGGTGACGGGATCCAGACTAACCCCCCAAGGTTTTCACTCTGGTGACTCTGAGTGCTCTGACCGGGGCCACGAGGCCTTGACTGCAAGACTCATTCCTAGGAAGAAGGCAGATGGAGAGCAGGTCCCAGAAATCCAAGTCCAGACCTTTACACAGAGTGAACCTACCAGTAGCCACAACTTCAGATCTAATGCAGCCAGTGTTCTCTCTCCTCAGGGCGAGAGCTCATCACAGGGCACCATGCCAGTCTCTAAGGTTGCCCACCAAACCCCTGATCAAGACATCTTTATGAAAGAATTTGCATAAATGTAACAAGCAAGCTGGAAACTCTAATCCCATCACCCATCCCAATGTCAGAGGATAACTTCAATTTCCTTCATTCCTTTGTCATGGGAGGCACAGTTCTGACTCAAGACACATAAGAAGGTGTTCGCTTAAGAAGAAGCATAGAACTTCTGGGATATGAGGTGCTCCCTCATGTCGGCTTCATCCTCTGTCACCACTAACCTACTTCCTAGGTATCAGCACTGCATACCTGGGTCTTATAAAAATAAAAACTGTCATCATAAAAGAATTCTGTAGCAGTATGGGCCACAGCTTTTTTGAAAATGGCTCCCACGTGTGGCATTTTATGCTACTCTGCACCCTTTTTGTGGATTAGAAATATCAATTACTGAGAGAGAAAAAGAGAGAGAAAGAAACAGCAGGAGAGAAAGAGAGAGGAAGACAGAAAGAGAGAGATAGAGAGAAGAAAAGGAAAGTGCCTGCTATAGAGCCAGGCTGAGGGAGGAGAGAGGGAATGTGGGGACTTTGGTGGTGGGAATGGGCACTGGTGGAGGGACGGGTGCTGGAATTCTGTGTGACTGAAACCTAATTATGAACATCTTAGTAATTGCATATCTCACGGTGTTATTATAAAAAGTATCAATTACTGAAGGCTCCCTTTGACATCCAGGCGCTCTTCACACCTTCCTGTTCTGAGAGCCTATGGGGATTAAGCAAGACAACCTGCATGAAGTATCAAGGAAACCTGCATGAACTATCTCTTGTAATAGCCAGTCAGTAAATTATTTTGGTAATATTTTTTCAATCAGACACAAGTAATGTATTGAGAATATGGCATAGACTTGAATAATCAAGATAGCAAATGTTCTCAGGGGGTGCACCTTGCAGAAAATTTAAAGGTAGTTGCCATAGCAAAGAGGAGTGACTGGCTAGCCATTCACCTCTTCAAGTGACAGCCCTTCAGACATCTGATTACCAGCATTTTCATCATCTCCATGAATCAGAGCCAGTTTTTCTCCTTCCTCCTTCAACTTTTGCCTTTCTTGAAGGCATAATTAATATTACAGTGAAAAATCTTCATTTTGGCATGTATGTATGTAGCATTTCTACAAAGAAGTGATCATTAATGATCACTAATGTTCACTTGATCACTTGAATCCCGTTACTCATCGATTTGCTCGAGCGGGCGCCAGTAACATTTCCATTGGACCCTATCACGTGCCAATGTAGCCCAATGGCATCTGGTTGATTCAGGAATATGAAGAGCCTCAAACCGTTCCTTCAGGGTCTTAACAAGGAAGTCCGACCATCTTGTAGGTGGGCGGCCACGTGATCTTTTGACATCCCGTGGGATCCAGTCGGTAACGGCTCTAGTCCAGCGGTTGTCTCCAAATCGCATTACATGTCCAGCCCATCTGATTTTCAATGCCTTGGCAAACGAGACAGCGTCCCTGATTCTGGAATAGCGACGGAGGTCAGAACTCCGATTCCTTCTCTCACTTGAGTGAGACGTGATATTCCAAGCATAGCTCTTTCGATGCCTCTCTGGGAGACCCGAATAGCATTCTCATCCTGCTTTCGTAGGGCCCAGGTCTCTGAGGCGTATGTTAATGCAGGGAGAACGGTGGAGTCAAAGAGATGTGCCCGGAGCCGGAGGTTCTTTGTCCTTTTAGCTATTTCTTCGATGCCTTTGAAGGCATTCCATGCCGCTCTCTTCCTCCTGCGCAGCTCAGGTTTTAGGTCATTCATCATGTTGACTTCTCGACCTAGGTACACATAACTGCTGCATTCAGAGATGTTTGTTCCATTGAGAGAGAATGGGGCCTTCTGGAACTAGTTCATTTCTCATGAACATAGTTTTCTTCAGATTCAGCTGTAGACCTACCTTTCCACATTCTCGGTCAAAGTCAGCCAGCATTTGTGCCGCTTGGCTAATGTTTGGTGTTATTAGAACGATGTCATCAGCGAAGCGGAGGTGGTGTAGTTGCCGACCATCTATCTTCACTCCCATTCCTTCCCATTCTAATTGTCTCATGATGTTCTCGAGGGTGGCACTGAAGAGTTTTGGTGAGATAGTATCACCCTGCTCGAACCCCTCTTTTGACATCAATGATCACTTCTTTGTAGAATGGTGAGATCCTGGTGGTGAATCCATAATACAGCTCACGAAGGATCTTGATGTATTGGGTTTGAACACCCTGTTTGACTAGGGGCTTCGATGACTGCTTCAGTTTCCACAGAATCAAAGGCTTTCTGTAAATCAATGAACGTGAGACAGAGCGGCATCTTGTACTCCCTACAAACCTCAATGAGCTTGGTTACTGTGTGGATATGGTCGATTGGCATGTATGTATGTAGCATTTCTACAAAGAAGTGATCATTAATGATCACTAATGTTAAAATATCATTAATTTGAAAAGAGGGGGTTTGACAGGGGTGATACCATTTCACCAAAACTCTTCAGCACCACCCTCGAGAACATCATGCGACAATTAGAATGGGAAGGAATGGGAGTGAAGATAGATGGTCTGCAACTATACCACCTCCACTTTGCTGATGACATCGTTCTAATAACACCAAACATTAGCCAAGCGGCACAAATGCTGGCTGACTTTGACCGAGAATGTGTAAAGATAGGTCTACAGCTGAATCTAAAGAAAACAATGTTCATGAAGAATGAACTAGCTCCTGAGGCCCCATTCACTCTCAATGGAACAGACATCTCTGAATGCAGCAGTTATGTGTACCTAAGTCGAGAAATCAACATGATGAACGACCTAAAACCTGAGCTGCGCAGGAGGAAGAGAGCGGCATGGAATGCCTTCAAAGGCATCGAAGAAATAGCTAAAGGACAAAGAACCTCCGGCTCTGGGCACATCTCTTTGACTCCACCATTCTCCCTGCAGTAACATAGGCCTCAGAGACCTGGGTCCCTGGAAAGCAGGGTGAGAATGCTATTCGGGTCTCCCAGAGAGGAATCGAAAGAGCTATGCTTGGAATATCACGCCTCACTCAAGTGAGAGAAGGAATCCGGAGTTTTGACCTCCATCGCTATTCCAGAATCAGGGACGCTGTCTCATTTGCCAAGGCATCGAAAATCAGATGGGCTGGACATGTAATGCGATTTGGAGAGAACCGTTGGACTAGAGCCATTACCGACTGGATCCCACGGGATGTCAAAAAGATCACGTGGCCGCCCACCTACATAATGGTCAGACTTCCTTGTCAAGACCCTGAAGGAACGGTTTGAGGCTCTTCATATTCCTGAATCAACCAGATGCCATTCGGCTACATTGGCACGTGATAGGGGCCAATGGAAATGTTACTGGCGCCCGCTCGAGCAAATCGATGAATAACGGGATTCAAGTGATCAAGTGATCAAGTATGTAGCATATACAAATACAGGCTACACATAAATTTCAACATTGGTAGTGCTTGCACAAAACAATATGATACTTTAATGAATAGACGCTTACATGATATTCTTAAAATTGTACTGAATTCAGTCATGCTGGTACCTGTTTCAGCACATTTTCTGGAAGTACTTTATCTTTATACTACCTAACACTATGCAAAGTTGGGTATACTCAGTAAGTGCTTTTGGTAATGATAATAGTCTTGCATTTTAAAGGATGGATAATGTGAGTCCCAGAAAGGTTAAATAGCTTGCTTGCAACCCCCAGTGCTTGCTTTCTGCCTGAAAGTTATGATTCTACATTCCTTCACCTTAGCCGGCATCTTACTCTCTCTGACCCTACATTGATAATTGATAAACGAAGCCATTTCTTTCCTTAACAAAAGATGTGTCTTCTTTTCAAATTAAATTTGGGTCACCTAATTTATCTTCTTTGGGCAACAAAACAAGCAATTGATTTCTCCTTCATTTCTAGTCTTGAAAACCTCATCACATTTCATCCTTGCTCTTTGAATGATTCGATTCCTTTTTTGTTTTCCTCATGCTTTATATGCACAACCCAAGTGGAACCTGAAAGATATCAAAGTGGATTTGCTGTGCAATTGCCCGTATCTAGGAAATTTGTCTCATTGCCTCTTAACTCCTCTTGGTTTAATGTGCACATTGGTATTTTCCTAGACTCACAGTGGTACGGTGTGATGACACATTTCTGCTTATAGCCTTGAACTTTCCATGAATCTGTGAGGAAGGTGAGAGGGAGCCTTTAATTAACGCCCTCAGTCTGGGAACAAAAAACAAAGAATGGGAAGGTGGGGAAGATGGATCTGGCTGTCAAAATAAAGCCAGATGCCCACATGCTCAGTCCCAGAAGCAGCCTCTTGCTCTGGGCTCGTACTCATGTGTGAACATCAGGACCTAGCCTAGGCCGAGTCCATAGTGGGCTGCTTCCTTTGGAAATAATCAGTGGAACAACTTCTCACTGGAATTCTCTGCCCAGAGCACCCTGGTGTCTCATCCGCATCTCTGGCATAAGAGTTGCTTCAAATCCCCCAGGTTCTGCCTTCCCTAGAGGGGGACTCAGCAGTTTTCACCAGTAATTTAGACCCTGTGAGAACAGTCAGGCAAGAAAACTAGATGCCTCCAGAAGATTCCCTAAAGAAGGGCTCAGCCACACTGTCTATTTTACGGTTATATGAGAAATGTATGTTGCACTTAAGGGAACCCTTTTTTTTTTTTTTTAATAAGATAGCATGGGCGTCACTGCCCAAGGCTAGAATTCTCTTCTTTAGAAAGTGATATATTTCAGAATCAGTATATGACTTTGATCACAGTCTGATAAATCCAATATCATACAAGCAAGAAACGTTAATAACAGAGTTCAAGGACATCTGAAGAGTTAGCACTTTTTTTCTTCACAACACTCTTAGAGTAGAAGTGCATGGCGTTCTTTGCTGGTAAACAGGTATTCTTTTCTGCATGAATAAATCAGCCTAAAATTTCATGCTTTCAAAGATACCTGTGAAGTACTTGTGAGCTGCTAGGCACTAGAGATCCAGACTGATTTTCCAAAGTAAAATTTCTGTCTTCTGTAAGGACTTCAACATTTTAATTGGCCCCTACTTCTCCGCAGAAGGTACACAGAGCTCATCTATATATTTACAGAAAGGGACAGGACCCTGTCTTCTTTCTTAGCTCATGTCAGACATGCAGTCCTTCTCACCCCAACTGTAAATTCCTCAAGTGCAGCAACCACAGCCTCTTTTGATCTCTCAGTACACAGAGCCATACCCACCATGACCACTCAAAACCCATGATAAACATCACAGGCATTCAGATACCATCTAATCATACTAAATGCCATTCTGGAACATACAGAGAAAGTGCAATGTTAGTTTATATTCTTGAAACTTGAGTCAGTGTACTTAAACAGTTTGTCTGAGGGGAAAAATAGAATAAGAAATCAAGTTAAGACTGTGGTTCATCTACACTATGGAATACTATGTGGCTGCCAGAAAAGATGAAATTATGAAATTTACCTGCAAATGGATGGACATGGAGACTATCATGCTGAGTGAAATTAGTCAGAAGGAAAAGGACAGATATAGAATGACTGCATTCATTAATATGACATAAATAGATACCAGTGTTTTACTAAATGTGGGAAATGGTAATGGCAGATTAAAACTCACCATTGAATATACACAAAGAGACTTAAGTGATAAACTCTAAATATCTGCAGGGCTAGCCACAATGTGTAAAATAAGAGGGAGAGAGATGCAGAGACAGAGAGAGACAGAGAGAGAAAGAGAGGAAACTGGGGTACCTGCTATTAAGGCAGCCTGGGGGTGGGTGGGAGGTGGTGGGGTACATTGGTGGTGGAAATGGGGCACTGGTGGAGGGATGGGTGCTGGTATACTATATTACCAAAAACCAATTATGAATACCTTTGTAATTGTATGTTTCATGGTGGTATAATAAAAAATTTTAAAAAAAAAGACTGTGACTCTTTGGTTTTTACCCAAATTTTCATATCAATTTAAAGAAAGAGAGAGAGAGAAAGAAAATAAGGCTATAAGATCTCAATAAAATTTAAATATGGGGATTGGTAATACGAATACATACACATGTTTAGGATCTGTATCTCACTTATCCATTCCTTCAGCAATAATTTCTACCATAGGCAAGGTTTACAATAAGGCTGCAATGGTAGGCCAGATCAATACAATGCTTGCCTTCTGGGATCTGGTCTATTTTCCTATTTGATCTTCTAATGCCTTACTTTTCAGGACAGTTTGGCAGTCACTGTGATTCCCTGGGCAGTACCGCCTAATGATTCAAGCTGCAGGCTCTGGAATTTAACTGCGAAACACTGGGTAACGTACTTAACTCTTCAAGCTTCATTATGTTTGTAATAGTGTTGAAAATATTATCCACCCTGGAGGGTATAGCAGTCAGAGTTCAGCATAAAGGAATTTACTACAGGAATTGACTTACATACCTGTGGGGGCAGATTAAGCAAGTGCAAATTCCCCAGGGCAATAGTCAGGAAGGGAAGGTGGTAGCTGTCCACCCACGGGCAGCTGTTCATAAGAAAATCCAGAGGAAAAGACAAGTGAAGACCCAGAAGCCATTTTTAATCTCTTGAGCTCAAGGAAGGGGACTTAACTCCCCTTGTAAGGCTTGCCAGCTGATGATGTCAGGGCTTACCCGGTATAATCTTTCTTTGTGTTCACTCTCACTATCTTCCCCTTCATCATCTATTTGCTTGAGCAAGCAAGCACCAGTAATATCTTCATATGTCCTGTCTCATGCTAGTAGAGCCCAAGGGCATCTGCTTGCTCCAGGAACATAAAGAGTCTCAAACCATTATATTAGGTCATGGGAATGAATTAATATAATTGTTACTGGTATTTGGCATATCAAATACGACACTGGCAGCTTGCCAGGCTTGCCGTGCGGGTGGCATACTCTTGTAGTGACTCTAAATATAGCATTTATTGATGAACGTGCATCTGGGCTGTGATAAGCTCATCTACTGGGTGGAATTCTGATGAGAGGGAAGTCCGGATGTGGAAAATGGCGGCCCTCATGGAGTAGGGGGTCGTCTGGCTTGTTGTGAGGCTCTGCTGGGTTATGGGCCAGGGCTAGAACCCGCCATCCCTCCCAGGCGCCTCCTGAGTGGCTGGGCACAGGGAGAGCAAGTAGCAACTCTGCCCCATGTCTGTAAGTCTCTGGATCAGCATACCTGGGCCGGATTGAAAAAATCTGCTGCAGGGTGGGTGTGGATGATCTGGGCTGTGATAGGCTGTAGCTGGGTGGAGTTCTGAGGAGAGGGAAGTCCCGGATGTGGAAAATGGCAGCCCTCATGGAGTGGGGGGGTGTCATCTGGCTTGTTGTGAGGCTCTGCTGGGGTGACAGGACAGGGCTAGAACCCACCATCCCTCCTGGGCTCCTCGTGAGCGGCTCGGCACAGGGAGAGCAAGTAGCAGCTCTGCCCCATGTCTGTAAGTCTTCTTTGTGTTAGTTAGCATAAAGTCAAGTGATCAGAGGCTAATTTGATTGCAATATCACTCGACATATAAGGGATTGGTCATTAATTGGGTATTTTTAGGAGATATGTATGCTACAAAATGGCCCCATCTACCTTTCCTAGAGGTAAATCTGCAGAGAAGTGATGGTAGCAAACCCAGACCACATCATCTGAGGAGTCCTGGCTAACACTAGATCAAACCCCAGTCCAGGTGAGCAGACAAAACATGGGTTATTGAGAAGGGTGAAAGATAATGCACTCAAGCATCCAGAATGTAGGTAAAATAGATGAGAAAATCAAGCTCTTGGGAAATGAAATGACTGTTCATAGTTGTTCTGTGGAGTTTAATGACAATCTGGAATTTCTTATTCAGAAATTATAGTTAGATGTTTGGAACCTTTGACATTTTCCCCAATGAGTCCCCAGTAAAGGAGAGAGAGTGAGCAATAGCTCTAAGTGACTCGTGGAGGAGCCATTTAATGGCTATGGTCAACCACGTCCAGGCTTCAGGGGAACGTGGCATGAAGCACGAGATTCCTGGCCCTACAACAAAGAACAGGATAATTACATATATGATGTATCAAATATTCTGCTTAGAGTATATAGTCCACATTTCTTCCAGAGTAATACTTTCCTTCCTTCTGAAATTCTGGAAAACTCATTTTAATGGACGTATTTTATTGTTTTCTCTAGATCAACTCATAAACAGGATTTCACTTTAGAAATGATTTACTATTTCCTTCCAGGTGATTATTTTAGGCTCCAAACTCAAAATCTATGAGAAGCCTTTCAATGAGTCAAGACCAATTTGGCTTGGAGAGGTTGGAGTGATACTTGGGTGGTTTAAAATGAGAAACATGCTCTATTTCTCCAACCACCGTTCTTACTGTGAAGTAAATAATAACAGACATCAAAGCACATAGATTCTCAACAAATTGTCAGCACAAACTACTCTTCTTGCTCTAGAGTGTGCAGTGAAAGAGATGCAGCACATCTCCCTGCCTAGGTCAGCCTCCTCCACAAATAGCCCCACATGTGTGAGATGTTAGGTCTGGCTGACACTGGACAAGCATCTGCCTGAACTGATTCTGTTCCACCTGCTCCTGATCACATAAAGTTTCTGCCATATAACATGGAAATAGCAATAGTCTAGATCATAAATCAACTCAGTCTTTGGTATCCAAAAGTCACAAGCAATCTAGTTTTAATAGAATGATTAAATGTTTTAATGTTTCAATAGAATTATTCTCCTTTATGTGAATTCAACCATATTTGAATCCCTGAATAAATATTAAGCAACTCTAGGCTGGAGAGATAGTGCAGTGTGGATGGTGATTGCCTTACAAGCAGCCAATCTGGGTTCTATGCCTATCATCCCATATGGTCCCCTGGGAACTCCAGAGTAACTCCTGAGTGCAGAACCAGGAGTAACCCAGCATTGTTGGGTGTGGTCAAAACAGATGACCAAAAAAAGAAGCTCTTGGATGACAGAAATTCTTTAAATACAAAGAATATATCTATGGATACAACAACCAAAGCTTTTACTCTTGTGAGGTTACAGTCTATACATTCTAATTAAACTCCAGAAATGCTAAACTGATAAGCAAACATAAAACCATTTAAATTGCCCTGAATGCTGGAACACTCTGATACTATCAAAATCATTAATTCTCTGAGTTGTAATTTAAAGACTATGAGGAACCTTTGATTTCAAATGAATACTTTTGTTGGTTTTCAATGAAATAGATCATTTGCCAGTACAATCAACAATTCTTAAAAAATCAGTGCATTTATTCAGAAGCTGAGATCAAATTCCAGCCTTGGCCCACCACCCCGCAGAACCTCACAACAAGCCAGACGACCCCCACCCACTCCATGGGCGCCGCCATTTTCCACATTGGACTTCCCTCTCATCAGAACTCCACCCAGCCGACCAGCCCATCACAGCCCGGATCATCGACACCCACCCTGGAGCAGTTTCTTCCTCAATCCGGCCCAGGTATGCTGGTCCAGAGACTCTCAGACATGGGGCAGAGCGGTTCCTTGCTCTCCCTGTGCCCAGCCGTTCATGAGGCAGTCGGGAGGCATGGTGGGTTCCAGCCTTGGCCCACCACCCCGGCAGAACCTCACAACAAGCCAGACGACCCCCCCACCCACTCCATGGGCGCCGCCATTTTCCACATTGGACTTCCCTCTCATCAGAACTCCACCCAGCCGACCAGCCCATCACAGCCTGGCTCGCGGCCGCTTGCGGCCGCGGTTCATCAATAAAAGGCTTTATTTGGAGGTGTTTATAGAGTATGCCTCCCCGCACGGCAAGCCTAGCAAGCTGCTTGTGTTGTATTTGATATGCCAAATGCCAGTAACAATTATATTAGATCATTCTCCTGACCTAATATAATGGTTTGAGGCTCTTTATGTTCCTGTACCAAGCCGATGCCCTTGGCTCTACAGCATGTGACAGGACATATTGAGATATTACTGGTGCCCGCTCTAGCAAATAGATGATTAACGGAAGATCGTGATCGTGATCGTGAGATCAAATATAAAACTTCACATTTGGGGGAGGGTTGGGGTTTTGACCCATATGTGGAGGTGCTCAGGGCTTACTCTTGGTTCTGTGCTCATAAACTACTCCTGACAAGATTCAGAGAGCCAAGGATCAAACCTGTGTCAGCTGCATGAAATGCAATCACCCCACCCTCTATAGCATAGCTTCATAACTTAAGACTTCAGGGTGGCTGATACAGCCCAACTGTTAAAAGACATGTTATGTGAGAAGCCCTTATTTTAATCTCAAGCTCTATAGGACCCTCCACCCAAACATCCAGCTGTCTAGCTGTTGTCCTGGTGGCCCCTGAGCACCACTGGCTCCTCTGGGCGTAACCCCAGTAAAACAAACAATCAAAAATTAACCATGTATCCATTAAAAGAAGCAATGTATCAAAAGAAACTCCAGCATTTTAAAGCATTTATCTAGCACACTTTTGGTACAAGAAGAAAATACATAAATACGGATGTCTATGATCATTGCAGTGCTATTGGTAAAAGTCAAGACAAGGAAGACATGGAATAGCCCATGTGCTAATCGCAAGGGAGGCGAATTAATAAGAATTTGTCTATATATAATGAAATAATACAGCTATAATGAAAGGTTGAATATTGACTTTCTTGACAACATAGATAAAGTGGAGGTTATGTTAAGCAAAGTAAATCAGAAAGAGAAAGGCAAATACTGATTATCTCACTTCTATGTGCTATACTAAGGAATGGAGCCAGTAAACAGGCAATGTTCAACAAAAACAAATTTTTGAACTCTGACCACAAAACCGAGGTTACCCAAGTGGGATGTGGGAAAGAGGAGTAAAAGTGGAGGGAAAAGTAAAAAGTGGAGGTTGCTTATGTGCTGTCCCTGGATAGCAGGAGGGCATTGGTTCCTGGGGATGAAGAGGTGTGAGTCTGCATTCCCCAAACACTCAGTTCTGTAAACGTCAGCTCTTGGGGACAAGGGTGAACTTACATCTGAAGAGGTGTGAGTTTGTATTCCCAAAACACACTGGTCTATAAACAAACTTTAAAAAAAAACTAAAATTAACTCACAAATGATGGATTCTTATTTTATTAGCATAAAAAGAGGATTAAAAACCAAGAAGAAACTATGATGTATCTACAAGTGTCAAAAAATAACTTATTTAAGAGAAAAAATAGTAAATCTGTAGGTGCTTGGAGAAGGAATTCAGCAAAACCCAAGAAATAATGATCCCAATTAGGAAAAACTGATGTTTCCTTTACACAGGGATGAGGCCATTCTTTAATGGACTTGTTAGAAAATAAGGTGCTTCCATAAACAGTGGTTGATGAGTGAATGACAGATTTATGGTGGATTAAGAGCTCAATTTTGCTTCTTTCTCAAAGCTTTTCAATTCTGACTTATAATTTGTAGACTATGTCCTTAGAAGTTTTCCTTTCAGGGGTAAAGGATATGAACAATCCAACCATTTCATAAATGACAAGCTTGGCTAGTTTTTCAGCCCAGTGCATTAGCCCATTCATCAAGAATGTACATAAAAGGCAGCCTTCCCAGGTTGTGTGAAAGACAGACAGCAGGGCGTTACTGCAAAAAGTCAAATTCTGCCAAAACTCAAAAAAATTAACTCCCAATATTCTCTGCCACCAATTACTTACATATTTTTCATCTTTGAAAAATACACCAAACCCTTTACATCATGTTAAAAAATTAAGAAAAATGGTCCCCCTAGGAGTTCCTCTAGACACATAAATTCCTTTTGCTACATTAAGATTGCTTGGCACTGTAGAATGAGCCAGCCTCTGTAGTAACCACTCACTCATCCTACGGCAATGATGTTTCTCGCTCCTAGGGGTGAGCGGCCATTGTCACCATAATCCTCATCACCATCACCTCTAGCCAGCCTCTGTAGTAAACACTCACTCATCCTACGGCAACGATGTTTCTCACTCCTAGGAGTGAGCAGCCATTGTCGCCGTAATCCCTCATCACCGTCACCTTCAGCTTCGTCACCACCATTCCTTTTCTAGAAATTATAAAGGGGTAACTAGTTCATTCAGGTCCACAAAGCCAATGCCCAGCAGAGCTACCAGTGATTTTAACTATCATTTGCAGATTCATATCTCCTAGTAAAAATTCTAACCAAATAAAATAGCAGTAAATAACGACCATTATCCTTACCATCTTACCATATTTTAATCATCATGGGCACTGTTCATACCCTATTATTTACCATGCATCTTGCTAAGTATTTTTATTCATCTTAAACTGCAATATTTAGTTAATCCCAAATGATGTAGATGCCACTAATATAGTCATTATTTAATGAGAAAATGGGTCTAAGGGGATATTTTCCCAGATAATATGATGAGCACATGGAGCAATTAATTTTGAGTGCATCGACTCTGGTTTAAAATGTACATCTCTTAAGCATGTCCAATAATATAGGTGTTTTTCTAACTAATAAGCAGAATTCAAGACAAAATAAAGATCTAACACTGCAGTTACTAGTGAGGAAAAGACAGGGAAGAAAGCAAGGGAGATGTTCACTACCATGAGAATTTGAAGCATTACAATTTTATAGAATGGTCAGAAAAGGGAACGATGAGAAGAAAAACTCGAGGAAAGACCCAAATGTTTGGAATATTGCACACTTACTGAATAAAAGATGATAAATTCAGGGTAAGGGAAAGGCTTGTTTTATTTCGGGAAGAATGAAAAGGCCACTATGGCGTTGCTAGGAGAAAGCAAGGAAGGCAGGTGTCGGCCTATCTGTGGCCTGTTAGGGCCTTTGTAAGGTCTTTGACTTTACAGGGAGAAATCGGAAGCCCATGGAGGAATCTATGCAGATTATTGTCCCATGGGACTTGTGTCTTGAATAATATCTCTGGTAATACACTCTGGATGAACTACTGGCAGTTGTTATAAATGAAGAGACACAGATCAGATTAATTAAATTACAACAATACCATTGAGACATAGCACAGGATAGATATTCTGACACCATGGTTTAACGGAAAGATTGTGAATCTAGTTCTAAGGTAGAATGAGTAACATTTGCCAACAAATTAGACCAAGGGTATGGAAAGTTGAGAGACTGGACTTTTTGGCTTGAGTCACTGAATGGATGGAGTACAAAGAATGTCTGGTCCAATGTACTAAGAGGCATGTGGGGGTACTTCTGTGCTTATTTTGCATGATGAACTCAAGAAACACACATAAACTATTTCCTAAGTCTCTCCCCAGAACATTAATGTTGTATTATATAACATAACTTGAATATTCTCAACTGCTATTTATCAGTGGCAACTTAAGACGGGCATTAACTGCAGGACACCTGCTCAGAGCTGCCTCCCTTGCTATGAGGTAGGTCAGCCTACGTGGCTAAAAATGGAAAACAGAGATATTCATCTACCAGTTTGCTCTCAAATCCAATTCCACAATGATTATGGGACACACTTACATTTTCATGTCACTCTGAAAAATAAGAAATTTGAGGAAATGAAGATTATCTGAGATTTTAAAAAGTAGATGGGGAAGGAAAGTGAGTCCCTTCATTTAGGCCAAAATCTGAGAACCCTAAGGGGTTACTGGAGATCAGTAATCAGTTAGAGGTCAAAAAATTCCCAGAGGGAACAGAAAACAAAGACTCTTTGATCCTACAGATTCTGAAAAGGAGAGGGAAGGAGTTCATGGAAAGAGAGAGTGTGAAAAAGGAGAGATCCAATAACTGAAAACTGAATCACTCCAAAATTTAGAGATATAAAAGATGAGGCAGCATCATTGGCCAAAAGGGAGACCAGTTTCCCAAGAAACACAAGGAAGCGGCTGATCCTGGAGGAGGAAGCGAGGAGAGCAGGTGCTCCCAGGAAGAACAGGTCCAAGAATGAGCAAGCACTGAACTCTGAGGGCTGCTGCCCAGAGAGTGCGGAAGACAGAGCCTGAGAGCTGCCTGGGTCCTGGACACTAACAGGTCGGGCATCTGTGGCTTGAGAAGAACCACGACTGCTCTGTGATCAAGTTTATGAAGTGTCCCACCACAAGGGGATCATATATTTTCCCCACTGTTAGAGACAGAGATATAGTCTACCAGGTGCAGATATCAATCCATCCTTCTCATTTCCAGTCTTTGCTCTCTCTCTGAAATGAGCATCTCCCCACTTTTACATTTGGTACTTGTTCACTAGATGTTTGTTTGGTGTGTGTCATGTGTGTTTGCCTTCAAATCCATGCTGCTCAGATACCAAGGAAGAAATGGCTCAGCATTCCATCTGGATGAGCATTGCTGCTAGGCTCCAGTTTTGCTTCTCCCCCCCAGCCTGAGACAAATCTATGGAGGCCTATTAAACTGCCTACACCAACATCCAGCACAACCTTCACTGCTATCTTGACACATAGGTGATTATAAACATTCAACTATATTTTAGCCTAAGTCCTGAGCTGGACATGGAGTTTTCCCTTTGCTGGAACTATCTTTTGAGCAAAAACACATTGGAATTTGTAGAGCTCCCAGTTCTCAGGAGGATTGGCATTAACTGCAGGACACCTGCTCAGAGAGGCCTCCCTATGACGGGGGAGGTCAGCTACGTGTTTCAGTTCCTGTCCATTTCCTAAGCCTCTGTGATTAAGTTTGATGTCTGACTCACTCATGAAAACCATTACTAAAAAAAAAAAAAAAGTAAATAAAACATTTTAGCAATTCCTGAAAACTCAGAGGGAAATAATTCCTGCTTGGAGGAAAAATGAGACCAGAACATTCTTAAGAGTATGAAAATACAGAGAAGTTTGTATACCTCACAGGAATACTTGTGTCAACCTACTCTGAAAAACATATTGGAAAATTATGTTTTCATTGAAAAATTGCCTCTATTTAAGATGCTGGAAAAGGCTAGTGTGTTAAATAAGGAAATCACATTATTCCCAAGTTGCACTTAAATCTACATTACTTTTTTGTTGTTTAAGGAGAAAAAAATATGTTAACTTTATAGATACGCAAAAGCTGCACAAAGGAATTCTAAAAAGCACTAAAGGTACTAACCAGTAGACAATGACGAACAGAGGATGCATGTATTGTACTCAGCAGACAGTATTATTAGTCAGCTGGCCATGATCATGAAAGTGACAATGGCAGTCTTGCACTGGTGACCTTAAGAGCATCCACAGACTTCTAATTCTACAGAGGCAAGTTAGATGATCTGATAAATTAGTGAGAAACACTGTGATGATGGCATGTTATTGGGTGCTAACGTGTTCTTGGAAGAGAGCTCCTAGGACCAGTATACTCACTCCACTTGTAGGCTGTGCACACACACAAACAGAAGTTTCTTGAACAGACTCCTTTATTCATAGCTGCATCCACTCTCTTAATCAGCCTCATTCTACACCACTACGTGCTAGGAAGTGTGTCTACCTCCAGCAAAAGGGATTTCAATGAGTACAGAACGGGAGAAGGAAAACATAGAAGACTGGGGGAGAGAGTTTATCCCTTTTTTTTTAAATTTTTTATTTTTACAATTACAAAGATCATAGCAGCATTATTCACAATAGCCAGAATCTGGAGTTTATCCCTTTTTATCCCATTTATGTCCTGTTTTCCTCATTACACCATAGGGATGCCTACAAGGACAGAGGGGAAAAAATGTACCAAAACACAAGTTGCCTATTCTTATCTTCAATAAATCATTTCCTCCTGACCTAACAGATCTAAATTGTTACTACAAATATTTCCTCTTATATCTCTTACAATTATTCATCGCATCACCACAAATTATGATTTTATCAACATTTTCCTGTGAATGTACTTTCTCAGTAACTTCCTTCCTACTGGTGATTACACTCGCCACATGATTTCATGCAAAACAGAGCATCTACCACAACCAGGCAATCAATTCTTAAAAATTAGCCGTAGAAAATAGGACATAATTATTATCTAGGCATAACTTTTTGTTTACAAGAACATTTTCAGTATTTTATACCAGTATCTCCAGTAACATAGTTACTATATATTGGCTTTCACCGAAACAAATCTATACTGCATAGAATTGTTTCAGCTCTCCAGCCAAATTTTTAATGCCTTTCTGAATTTAAATGTCAGAGTTGTTTCTTGTATATGTTTCTGTATCCTATAGTATAGTTTCAAAGTCACTTAAATTCTTGAAAGAGAAAAAATAGAGGTGGAGTTATCTCTGGTTAAACTATCCTGAACCGATGCTTATAATCTCATGACAACAAACAGCAGCACTTTTCATGTAAGTTTCTACATTCCCATCAGTACCTCAAACACCTAAATCTACTTTGTCTTAACCTCGGCATCCTTCTGGCTATTCAAGGTTGTATTGCTACTTTCTCACCATGACGCCATTTGCTATTTTATACTTTTGTATATCTTACCCAGTAGCCCGTTATCAAATTATTTTCAAGAGCAAAATCTCATCTCAAAAGGCATGCATATAAAGTTGAAAATCCTGAGCTAAATCTGTATTAATGATATAGAGTGCTATTAGTGGAGTTCCATTAGTGGAGGAATAGAATTTCCTAATCTATGAGTGTCCTATACTATATATTAGTGACTTTTGAGATGAGATTTTGCTCTTGAAAATAATTTGATAACGGGCTACTGGGTAAGATATACAAAAGTATAAAATAGCAAATGGCGTCATGGTGAGAAAGTAGCAATACAACCTTGAATAGCCAGAAGGATGCCGAGGTTAAGACAAAGTAGATTTAGGTGTTTGAGGTACTGATGGGAATGTAGAAACTTACATGAAAAGATAGCTCTTACGTACCTCATATTTGAATTCAGATCTATCACACCTATTCTCACACGCTGGACTATCCACTAGGGACAAGGAACAACAGCACCCAAAAGGGAGGTATCAGAGTAACAGACTATGTCCTTTGGTTTTCATGGTATTTACTGCAGTACCTAATACTAGTCTGCTCTCCTTCATTCTCTGATGTTCTTCTCTATTTTAATTGACCTCTAAGTGTTTGTAAGTGCAAGTGTTGATTCAAACACCACTTCTATAATCTTCTCTTGCCATATCTAATTTTTATTTATTGTTTAAAATATATGAAACAATATTCACTCGGCTCTTCACATGCTACCTGTCCGAATGCAAGGTGCCCTCCCCAATGGAAAACCAGCAGGACAGTTCTACTGTTCAAGAAGGGAGACATTCACGACATCGGCAACTATCGCCCCATCTGCCTTTTGTCCATCATCTACAAGCTGTTTACATGAGTCATCCTGAACAGGATGAGCAGAACACTAGATGAAGGACAACCATGCGAGCAAGCTGGCTTCCAGAAAGGATTCAGCATAATTGACCATATCCACACGATAACCAAGTTCATCGAGGTTTGTAGGGAGAACAAGATACTGCTCTGTCTCACGTTCATTGATTTACAGAAAGCCTTTGATTCTGTGGAGACTGAAGCAGTCATCGAAGCCCTAGCCAAACAGGGCATTTAAAACCCAATACATCAAGATCCTTCGTGAGCTGTATTACAGATTAACCACCAGAATCTCACCATTCTACAAGGAAGTGACCATTGATGTCAAAAGAGGGGTTCAACAGGGTGATACCATTTCACCAAAACTCTTCAGCGCCACCCTGGAGAACATCATGCGACAATTAGAAAGGGAAGGAATGGGAGTGAGGATAGACAGTTGGCAACTACACCACCTCCGCTTCATTGATGATATCGTTCTGATAACACCAAACATTAGCCAAGCAACACAAAAGCTGGCTGACTTCAACTGAGAATGTGGAAAGATAGGTCTACAGCTGAATCTAAAGAAAACTATGTTTATGAAAAATGCACTAGTTCCAGAGGCCCCATTCACTCTCAATGTAACAGACATCTCTGAATGTAGCAGTTATGTGTACCTAGGTCAAGAAGTCAACATGATGAACGACCTAAAACCTGAGCTGCACAAGAGGAAGAGAGCGGCATGGAATGCCTTCAAAGGCATCGAAGAAATAGTAAAAGGACAAAGAACCTCTGGCTCCAGGCACATCTCTTTGACTCCACTGTTCTCCCTGCATTAACATACGCCTCAGAGACCTGGGCCCTATGAAAGCAGGATGAGAATGCTATTTGGGTCTCCCAGAGAAGAATCAAAAGAGCTATGCTTGGAATAGCATGCCTCACTCAAATGAGAGAAGGAATCCAGAGTTCCGACCTCCATTGCTGTTCCAGAATCAGGGATGCTGTCTCATTTGCCAAGGCATCGAAAATCCAATGGGCTGGACATGTAATGCAATTTGGAGACAACCGCTGGACTAGAGCTGTTACCTACTAGATGCCACGGGATGTCAAAAGATCACGTGGCTGCCCACCTACAAGATGGTCAGACTTCTTTGTCAATACCCTGAAGGAACAGTTTGAGGCTCTTCATGTTCCTGAATTAACCATTGCCATTGGGCTACTGGCAATGGTTACTCAATCCAACCCTCTGAGAGAGCCCCACAAAGTAATGAGAATATAGCCCCGCATGGCAGAGCCTGGCAAGCTGTCCGATGCATGTTCGATATGCCAAATCCAGTAACAGAAATGTTTATTTCCCTGACCATGAAAGAGCCCTTAATACGGCAGCAGTAAGAAAGGCAAACAAGCAGTGCCTGATAAAAAATTCAAGGCTGTCCTAGGCTGCCAAAACGAAGAAGGACTAAAATAACTGTCTGTACTTTCAATGCACGTACACTGGCATCGGAAGCATATATTGAGGATCTGATGCTGCAAGCAAGAAAGACCAAGTACGACATCATTGGTCTGACTGAGACGAGGAGGCGTCAGTTGCATCATGCTGTATTTGACACTGGAGAAGAATTGTTCCTTGGAACATGCGACGAAAGAGGCATCGGTGGCGTTGGTGTCCTTGTCAACACGAACATGGCCGTAAACATTGATTCATTTGAATGCCTAACAAACTGAATAGGACAATTACACTTGAAGAGATGTGGCCCACTGCCAGCAATTTCTATCTTCATTGTCTACGCACCAACATCCACATACAAAGAAGATGAAATTGAGAAATTCTACATGGAATTGGAGGAGCTCTATAAAAAAGATCACACCTTCTACAAGATCATAGTCGGTGATTTTAATGCCAAGATAGGACCAAGATGATCGGCTGAAGAACTCCATATCGGGACCCATGGCATAGAATGGAACAAACAGGGTGAGAGACTATCTGAGTTCATCATGTCCACCAAGACCATTCATGGAACTCACAGTTCTAGAAAGCTGAAGCGAAACGTTGAACATGGGAATCTCCTGGTGGACAGTTCCACAATGAAATTGACCACATCATCTTCAATCGAGGGTTTTGTCTGACCAATGTAGCTGTGGTCCTCAAATTCCAAACAGGATTGGACCACCATCTCCCTTCGTGCAAAATTCTACTTCCCGCAACGGGAGAAAAGGCTGCAGAGTATCATGAGTCTATTTACCTTCTCTGGCATCCCAACACTGCACCACACCAGATCAGTGCTTCACCTGTAAATTTACTCATTCAGGTGCCTGATTACACTGCTCTAAGAGTGGATCCTCATAATCTATTTTCTGTGGAAGGAGTTAAGGAGATTTAAAAGAAAACCTCACATCTTCTCACTTGTGACCTTTCAATTGTTCTCTTTTGCTGCAGAGACAGAGACAGAGACAGAGAGAGAAAGAGAAGAAAAGGGGATACCTGTTGTTGAGGCAGCATGGGGGTGGGCGGAAGGGAGTGAAGGTACATTGGTGGTGGGAATGGGGCACTGGTGGAGGGATAGGTGCTGGAATACTGTATTACCAAGAACCAGTTATGAACACCTTTGTAATTGTATGTCTCACGGTGGTATAATAAAAAAATTTTAAAAAATAAATAAAGCAACCCAAAGTTTGAATGAATGAATGAATGGATGGATGGATGGATGGATGGATGGACAGATGAATGAATGAATGAATGGATGAATGGATGGATGGATAAATAAAGATTAAAAAATTAGATCACCAAGACTGATCAGACTCCAAGTGATCAGGACCTCCCTTTGACCCTCATTTGATCCGCTAGAACCGTTTGCCTATCTCACTGTATTTTAGCTCCAGCAGCCTTTGTCTGAGACCTTGACTGTATCATGATCTGTTCTTTCCTCTCCTTATAATATTACAGAATGTGAAAAGTTCATTTTACTATATCAAAATGCTCAGTAGCTTCACTTGTAGATTCACTTCCATGTCTTATATAAAATGGGTAATTGCCTCTCTTGTCATTAACACTGTCAGTTCCTCAAAGTCAGAATTGAGGCCTTTTTTCCCACTATTTCCTAAATTGTTTGCTGATAAATCAATAAATAGGTGAGTGGGCCAGTAATAGAATGCCTTTGCACATCATTCGAGGATTTCCTAGTCTTTAATGAAAGCTCATCCTCACTTATGTTCCATTCCCCAATATTATCATTTAATTGGGTTTATACTAAATGGGAACCACTAAATCTGAATTCTACCCAGTTAGTTAATCCATTTGTAATCGGAAACAAAATGTTCCTCTCTTGAATTATTCTTTCTATGTAAAATACAGGATTTGGAGTCGATTTGTAATTTTCTAATTTTCTTGATCACTTGATCACTTGAATCCCGTTATTCATCGATTTGCTCGAGCGGGTGCCAGTAACATTTCCATTGGACCCTATCACGTGCCAATGTAGCCCAATGGCATCTGGTTGATTCAGGAATACGAAGAGCCTCAAAACCTACCTTCAGTGTCTTTACAAGGAAGTCAGACCATCTTGTAGGTGGGCGGCCAAGTGATCTTTTGACATCCCGTGGGATCCAGTCGGTAATGGCTCTAGTCCAGCAGTTGTCTCCAAATTGCATTACATGTCCAGCCCATCTGATTTTCGATGCCTTGGAAAACGAGACAGCATCCCTGATTCTGGAATAGCGACGGAGGTCAGACTCCGGATTCCTTCTCTCATTCAAGTGAGGCATGATATTCCAAGCATAACTCTTTCAATTCCTCTCTTGGAGACCCGAATAGCATTCTCATCCTGCTTTTGTAGGGCCCAGGTCTCTGAGGCCTATGTTAATGCAGAGAGAACGGTGGAGTCAAAGAGATGAGCCTGGAGCCGGAGGTTCTTTTGTCCTTTTAGCTATTTCTTCGATGCCTTTGAAGGCATTCCATGCCACTCTCTTCCTCCTGCGCATCTCAGGTTTTAGATCGTTCATCATGTTGACTTTTCAACCTAGGTACACATAACTGCTGCATTCAGAGATGTTTGTTCCATTGAGAGTGAATGGGGCCTCAGGAGCTAGTTCATTCTTCATGAACATTGTTTTCTTTAGATTCAGCTGTAGACCTATCTTTCCACATTCTCGGTAGAAGTCAGCCAGCATTTGTGCCACTTGGCTAATGTTTGGTGTTATTAGAACAATGTCATCAGCGAAGCGGAGGTGGTGTAGTTGCCGACCATCTATCTTCACTCCCATTCCTTCCCATTCTAATTGTCTCATGATGTTCTCGAGAGTGGCAAAGAGTTTTGGTGAAATGGTATCACCCTGTCGAACCTCTCTTTTCACATTAATGATCACTTCTTTGTAGAATGGTGAGATCCTAGTGGTAAATCCGTAATACAGCTCACGAAGGATCTTGATGTATTGGGTTTGAACACCGTGTTTGGCTAGGGGCTTCAATGACTGCTTCAGTCTCCACAGAATCAAAGGCTTTCTGTAAATTAATGAACATGAGACAGAGCGGCATCTTGTACTCCCCTACAAACCTAGATGAGCTAGGTTACTGTGTGGATATGGTTGATTGTGCTGAATCCTTTCCGGAAGCCTGCTTGCTCTCATGATTGTCCTTCATCTAGTGTTCTGCTAATCCTGTTCAGGATGACTCGTATAAACAGCTTGTAGATGACGGACAACAGGCAGATGGGGCGATAATTGTCGATGTCGTGATTGTCTCCCTTCTTGAACAGTAGAACTGTCCTGCTGGTTTTCCATTGGGAGGGCACCTTGCATTCGGACAGGTAGCGTGTGGTAGAGCCGAGCTAGTGTATTGATGAGTACTGACGGCAGATTCTTCAGGTGTTCGGGTCTGACTTTGTCTGGGCCTGGTGCTGTTCCCTTCTTTACCGACTAGATGGCATGTCAGATTTCAGAAGGAAGAACGTTGGGAATGACATATCCATCCTGTGGAATTTGGTATGTGGGCAGGTGGATGTGGCTTTCACTTAGAAAATTAGAAACATTTTAGAAACATCCAGTTACAGAAATGTTTCTAATTTTATAAGTGAAAGAAAAGTTTTAGACAAAATTATATAAATTATATCACTTATACATACATTATTTTCAAATGATACTGCCTGGGTTGAATGGATGTGTGTTCTTAGAACCTGTCATTCAGTAAGCTCCTTGGTCCCTACATCTGGGGAACCCAGAGGCACCTCTGTCGATGCTGAGTGTTGTGCAAGGCCCTGTTCAAAAACCACTGGACTCAAAAAGTCTCTAAGGCCCTTGGTAGAGCTAACATTTCATGATTCCAAGTCTGAAATAAACAACAGATGTTGCCATGCAAAAGCGAATGAAATGTATTCATGTACTTCTTTAAAAATTAAATGGAAGACTTTTCTCCCCTTTAAAAATCAGGCAATATTCATTGCTTGGGATCCTGTCAGAATATACAAAGAGCCTTTTAAATGCTAAAGAACATTCATAAATGACTTTGTCACAAAGTGTTATATGATTTTGCAAAATTCAGCTTGTGTAGATTTTTGCTGACTTGAAGTGTTATTGATTAGAAAATACCTTCTACCCTCTGGGTCCTGTGTGCCTCGGAAGGTTTCAGATCCAGGAACTGGAGTCGACTCACCTATGTACTGGAAAGGTCAAGCCACCATGGAAACCCATTAAAACACACGCACACATTCACTCAGCTCAGAGGTTGAGAGTGGCAGATCCAATCTCACCCAGAGCCACATTGCAGCCTCCAGGAGGCTGATGTAATTCTCCTGTGACTCTGTGGTTTAAATGGAATTGATTATTTAAAAATATTAGATATGGCAATGCTTGCCTTTTCACATTGCATTAGGTACTCCCATACATGGAGCGAGAAAATAAGTAGACAAATACCTAGAGTTGTACATGCTGTCCTTCCTCATACATATGCATGTGCACACACCTGCACATGGGCAAGCATGTAGAAGAGGAGATAACAGTATTAATAGCTTACATATGTATAATGTCTTACATATATAAAGCACGTTAATAAATATTTATTCAAGTCTATGGCCTAGGACTCTGTAGACTAGGTATTTAAGAGTTGCTGCGTATTTTTTAACAAGTGCACTAACAATCAGACACCTTGTTTAGCTCTTTGTGGATTTCAGAAGCAAAGACGAAGACTCTGAGAATGCAGGGTAATAATGCTCACAGGACAGATTTGTAAGTGAAACCTAGGACTATATACTGGTGAGGGTCATTTTATTTCCCTCTCATGGGTTTGACTAATATTAGAACAGAAAGTGGGCTCACTTTTGCATAAAACTTTGTTCTGTTTGAGAAGAATTTGGTTCAAAGAAATGTTCTTGTTTTTGTTACTTAATTCTAATGTTAGATCTTGGCTCTCAGGTGTTCACTAAAGGCCATCATCCAGTTTATCCCTTGGGTCACGCAATCCCATCATGAGTAGTTAGGTGAAATCACAGCCACTGAGTCACCAAAAGTGTCATTGATGATCTTAACCTTCAGTCACCCCAGAGTTCATGCATAGTAAATGCTTCTGAGACAAAGGTTCCACGCTCCTGCACACATCAAGTGTTCCCAATGAAATAGTCACCTGCATTCCTTGCTTTAAATTTCCCCTGTTGCACTTGACCTATGTCTCCTCTTTTAGGTGATAGGATAATGATCTTCCTCCTCCTCCACTCCTTTTTTCACATCTTGCGAGATTAACTGACTAGTCTTGTAGGAACAAGAGCAATGTGATGATTAGCTTTAGTGGTTTAGGAATTTTATACTGCTGGGTCTCATTAATAGGACATTAGCCAAGAAATTTCATTCACATATAGCTTAAGTCCTTCTTGGGAAGTCTCAAGAGTCTGCCACAGCCTGGAAGTTGTGAAAATGATCCGGGATTAAGCTGTTCTGAGAAGAAGGAATGAAAATTGCCCAAGATAAACTACTAGTCCTGTAACTAAGTGATACCGAGCTTCCAGGGAGGAAAGAAAGATAAACGATTTCCTTGATTACAAACCTCTCACTCTTGTAGAAAACCTATTCTCCAACTCTGAAACTCTGTTATTGCAGGCACGCTGTCTGCTCCTGGCCCAGCTCTGATGAAGAAAGGTTCAATAAAGTGGTGATGGATCTGCTCTCTGGCCCCATCCATCCTGGGGGAGCTTGTCAGACTAGTTCCTGCAGCATCGTGCCTTTCTTCTGCGGCCATTGGTCTATGTGGAAGGTTAGTTCTAGGAGATAGAGCAGAGGAGGAAATGTAACTCCCACCTTGTAGCTTCTGATACACCTGATAGTTTGACTCAGACTATCCACGAAAGGAATGAACCAGAGCTGCCCAGCAGTCTCTAGAACAGAGCTGGAAGTGCCACAGCTATGGACATGTGAATGTTTCACCAATAGGACGATATAATGTGCAGTTCTCTCTAGAGACAAGATGCAGTTCTCTCTAGAGACAAGAGCTAAGACAGCCTGTCTTCTTGTACTTCATTTCAGGAGTGGAATAGAACTGACTCTATTTGGACTTTAGAAATAAACTTGATTCCTACCTTCATCACTCAGGCAGGGTTTCATAGTGAGACAGTAGAGATTGGGGTCTTCTATGTAGATGAATTTGATACCTATAAATCTGTGAATTTATGATGTTCTCACACAGCTCCATCTTCTCCTAAGTCTATGCATCTCTCAGTCTAACTCTTTGATATACTCAATTTCCAGCCATTCCCTCTAGGGATTAGTAAGTCCCTCTAGTAGAAAAGTGCAATGGCTAGATGGAAGAGATGACGAAGATGAGGGAAGTGAGGTTAAAGTCACCATGATAACAGCAAACATGACAGAGAAAAGTGGAGAATCTCTTTTCCCATTGCCTGGAAATGAGCACATTCAGCCATAACTTTGGTGGAAATGTTTTCCATAACCAAACCTATTGAAACAAATAATCTCACCAGGAATGTCTTTGTCATTTCTGAGGGCGAAATATAATATTAGACATGTTCTCTGAGTCTTGAAATATGAGTGTCTAGAGCACATCAATATATTTGTATTTAATAGTAAACCAAATTTTAAAATGATACACAAGACATACTCTCATAAAAGCCATAAAACCTCAACATAAAACTACTCGTTTATGTATCTCTAGAGCAGTGGGTAGAACTGGCCAAAACACCTTGAGCCCTCAGTCCCTTGAGGTAGCTGTTTCTGCAACTGTAAAGTGAAGCAGATATATTAGATAAAATAAAAGGAGCCTTCCAAAGGTAATGTTCCATCCACTATAACTTATTTTTAATACTTTAAGAGTTGTACTTCAAAAGTGCAGATGCAAACACCCACACGCAAACTCACCGTTGTGCCATTTGTCACTATTATTTTCTGGCATGGAAAATGCATCTCGCTCTTTGTCCTCATATGTTGGTCTTCTGATCAGAAACATATTTCCAGATCCTGGCACTCAGGTGGTGGACATAGGATAGCGAAAGTGCAAGAATAAAATTATAACACTGGCAATAACCTACATAATATTTAATTATATAACCATTTTTAATTTAAAAAATTATTAAAGGACTGTGACCTTTGAAACTTTGGTGGTGGTAAAGGTATAGTAATTTTGTACATTAAAACCATAACCATTAATAGCATTACAGTCATGCTGCCTAAACTAGAATTAAAACCAAAGAGAAATTGATTCAGATATGTGTCCAATAAAAATTCCCTCTTAGATAGTAAATGCGTTTCCAGAATGCTTGATTCCTTAGACCTCTGGGTTCTCTGGGAGCTACAAATCTGTCTCCTGGCTGTCAGTGTGTGTCCAGAATGGAATTTCAGCAGTCACTCTCAGATATTCCCACTCCCAGGATGTAAGTTTGGTCCCTCTCCCTCTTTTCTACTTCCTGGAAATCGGGAGAATAATGGCATCACAGTGTGAACCAGAAATTAGCAGCCAACAGAAAACTTGTCCTCAAAGTTTCTGACTTTCCCAGTCTCAGTTTATCTAATGACAGGTGAGTATAACAGCACCCACCACACACAACTGCTGCGAGAAGCAATTAAAATGACACAAACGCTGCAGGCTTTAGAACAGTGCAAAGCAACCTCCGAATTTAAGGGCCATTGATGTTTTCCACTCCTGTATGACTCTGTTCCATAATCTAGTGCAACCTTACCACTGATGTGCAGAGCATGGCCAGGAGACAGAAAGGCAGAGATAGCCGGAACCCAGTCCTGCAGAAAGGACTCCAATCGTCACAGTGTCCTCATAGCTAGACATATAGTCATTTGTGGCATGAGAAACAGTGATTCCTCGCCTGTAAAGCAAGTAAACACATCAAAAATGTGACAGAGACCTTTTACCAAGATAGTTATTTGGCATTTATTTATGACAGTAGAAAACAGATTACACAAGATTCATAAGAAATGTGATTTAAGTTTATGTTCAACTTGGCAAGACAATGGCAGCCAGAGCAAAATGTCAGTCTTGCTGTGCCTGGGGAATGTACTTCCTAGACGCAATTACTTTTAAATCAGAAGACTTAGAAGAAAGGAGACTGCCCAAATGAATGAGGAAGAGCTTAATCTAAGCAACAGAAGCCTTTCACAGCGGACAGGTTTCTTAAAGAAACATCAATTTTGCTTCAAGCTTACTTCAGAGAAAGTTCTGTGCTTTCAGGTCAAAAATAAAACAGTATTGACATTTTCCTGAACTTCCGGCCTGCTGGCCTGCCCTACAGATTTCAGACATGACAGCCCCACAATCACAAATCAATTTTAAAAGTATTTATTTCTCCTCCTTTTTCCCTCTCCCAGTTTTGGTATAGATGCATTAATAGATAGTTAATGACTAGGTAGATAAAAAGATGGGTAGAATATTAGTAAGCTAAAAATTATAAATAGATGGAATATAGATAATAGAATAAAGATAATAGATAAATAAATAGAAAGATCCACACTGCACAATGTTGGTCATTTTACTCTGAAAAAGCTCACTAGTATGTAAAATGATCACAAATGTAAGACTTAAACATAAAACTGATTTTTATAGGTCGACTATTGAATATTGCAATTTCATGTAGGTATATACACAATTAATGAGAAAAAATAAAACTCAACATTTGATATTTCTGCATGGTAGTGAGTGGTTTATTCTTTATACAACATTTTAAGCTTTAATTATCTAAAATCAATACATAGCATTTTAAAATCTGCATTGAAATATGAGTCACTCTAAAGTCTTTTTATCTGTGGTATCCTAAAGTCCGGGATAAATAAAGCCACCATATGTCATTGCAGACCTCCGCTTTCACTGCTGCTGTGCAGAAACATTTCCTTTCCCCACGCCCGATCCCGAGCTACACTTCCAGGAGTGTGAGGGTCTGTGACCATCGAGCATAGGTTGGTGGGTGAGGAGCTGCTGAAGTAAGATTCTGAGCAAAATGTTTCCCTTGGGGATAGTTGTTATAGGAAGGACACCCTGAAAAATGTCCAGGAATGGGGCCTTCAAGAAAATACAGGAGGCTGTTAGGAGAACAGGGAGGATTTCCTGGCAGAAAGCGGAGGCTGGGCAGGGCCTGCTGTGCAGCACAGCTCTCTCGGGGGCAGAGGGAGTAAAGTCTGGTGACAGACCCTCAGAAGGTCAAGCACAGACGCAAGCCTCACCCAAACCAGTTGGGGCAGGAGTGACTTTCTGAACAATGCTGCCCCTTAAAGAATACACAGGAAACAGGGATTTCATTATCAAAAGCTTTCTGCATACATAGACGGTAACATGATATTTATTCCTGATTACAAGGTTACCACACCTTTCCCACCACCGAAGTTCCCAACATCCATCACCAATGTCCTTTGCTTACTTCTAGTCTGCTTCTTCCCCAGGCCACTACTGGCCCTTACTGCTTCTTAGTGTAACTTGTCACCAAGGCAAGGGCTTATCATCATTTGATGCTACCTAGTCCCTTGGTTTTTTACTCTGCCAACCAAAGATTAGTGAGATCATTTAGTATTGGTCCTTCTTCCTCTGACTTACGTCATTTAACCTGCGGTTCCATAAGATTTCATCTTTTCCTGGAGCCATGTGGCGTCGCACCATTTCCATATGCTACAATTTCTCCTTACACCCCTCTGCTGACATGTGGGTTGTTACCATATCCTGACTATTACACTAAGTGCTACAGTGAACACTAGTGTGCATATATCTTTTCAATTCACATATTTTTTTGTATTTGGGGCCTAGATGCCAAGAAGTGGATTCGTTGGATCCAATGAAAGATCTAGTCTTAATTTATAAAAGACATCTCACTTTGGTCTTCACAGAAGGTGAACCGGACAGCACTTTTATTATCATTAGTGAATGAAGGTTTCTTTCTCACCTGTTCCTCACCAACACTGGTTGATTCCGGTCTTTTGATATATGCCATTCTCAAGAGGATTCTTAAAAGTAAGTGCTTATAGCCAAGAAATCAAAAAACACATAGCAGAAACACTATCTGTACTTCTTTATTCATCTCTGCACTATTCACTATAGCTAGAATCTGGAAACAACCTAAATGCTCGAGAACAGAGGACTGGCTAAAGAAACTGTAGTTCATCTACACTATGGAATACTATGCAGCTGTCAGAAAAGACGAAATTATGAAATTTACATGCAAATGGATGGACATGGAGACTATCATGCTGAGTGAAATTAGTCAGAAGGAAAAGGACAGATATAGAATGACTGCATTTATTAATAGGATATAAATAGATACCAGTGCTTTACTAAGTGTGGGAAATGGTAATGGCAAATTAAAACTCACCATTGAATATATACAAAGAGACTTAAGTGATAAACTCTAAATATCTGCAGGGCTAGCCACAATGTGTAAAAGAAGAGGGAGAGAGATGCAGAGACAGAGACAGAAAGACAAAGAAAGAGAGGAAACGTGGGTACCCTCTATTGAGGCAGCCTGGGGGTGGGTGGGAGGGGTGGGGTACATTGGTGGAGGGAATGGGGCACTGGTGGAGGGATGGGTGCTGGAATACTGTATTACCAAGAACCAATTATGAACACCTTTGTAATTGTATGTCTCACGGTGGTATAATAAATAACTAAAAAAATAAATGCTTATTTCTTTCTTTACAAAGAGTGCTGAGTAAATATTATAAAACTAAAAAAAATATGCCCCAAATCGAGAATACCAGAGTTTCTCCATGAACACACACACACACAATACAGACAGTCTACACAAAGTGCCTTAGCACCTTATGGATGCCTCTCCCAGTCCCTCTGAAAGACAGGAAGTTGTCCCTTGTAGCTACCTCCACACCTGCCCCACCTGCAGGTTGCCTCAATCACCTCATGTCCCATAACAAGCCCTCAGACTATCTCTTCCACACTAAATCTGAATGTGACAGGGATTTGCTTTGGTAAAAGAGACATCAGCAAACTTGATACCAGCAAAATCAATGAGGTTTTACTTTCTCTTCATATCCTTGGTCTTCGCTTTGAGTTCATGTCTAGGTTGTGCTATTGTAGAGGGCCATGGAACATACACATGTTTTGGTGACTTTGATAGAGGCCCCAGACACTAAAGAGGCCAGTAACAATAACAAAGTCATTAAACAGAGACAGAGCAAGAGAGTTCATGGTTGACTCACTCTGAATCCACAGCTCCACCATTCCAGCTGCCTGTGGAAGTTTCATACCACTGGCAGTACTCAGGGGACCTCACAGGATGCTGGAGCTCAAACCCAGGTCTGCCGCTTGCAAGGCAAATGTCCTACCCGCTGTATTACCACTGTGCCCCTTAGGCTTTCTTTGCTATTCTTGCTCCTTACCAAATCTGCCCATCTTGACTTTCACTTTGTCAAAAGCCTGCTTAATATTCATTTACATGATCCTTTTCAATTGTTTATTTTTTTTTGCAACAGGAGAATTGTTGCCATTTTACCAATTTGAAAGAAGCAGAACAGAACTCACACAATCCCTACCTAGAACACACTGAGAGGGCACAGACAGCAAATCAATGCAACGGCAAAGGGGTCTCCAACTTCTCGGACAGTGAGCTATAAAACTACATGTAACTAAATGTAAAACTCCTGAACAAGCAGGAGTCCAGGTGTCCTGGAAGGCTGGAGGGAGCCAGGCAGGGCAGGTGCCAAGCAGGAGGGAGGGATATTTTGAGGGAGGCAGAACTCGGGCGTCAGGGTCTGGTGGGCAAATTACACACCCAGGTCTTGGGGAGGCTGTTGGCATCACAGAGGTGAGTGAGTCACAAAACAATAATCTAGGAATGCTCGGCAGAGAACCATCTCCCAACCAGAGAGCATGGCCAGAGAGTCTGCTTTTTAGGCCACAGAGTGGTGGACCTGGCCAGACACCTGCCTGACAGCAAAGCCTACAGCGAGTCATCCGAGTCATCCCTGGAGACAAGAGTCCCTGAGCAGGGCCACCAGCAGCCTTTCTTTCTTGGACCTTGGGAGGAGGAGCAAATGCTAGAAACTGGCTTACATGCCCAGGCTTGAAATCAGCACACCTGATCAGGAAGATTCGGATCACTTTTAACATTTGCTTTAAGTATTTATTTTAAATGTACATCAGAAGTGTAAGCAATATGCAATGTAGAGAATTAAAGCATTACCACATTGTATGAAACGTGAAGTAAAACTGAGGCACAATCCAAAGACTATTATTTAGGTCATTTAGAATATTTAAACTGCGATTTATGAGAGAACTTTTTGCCCTAACTTATTCCAGCTGACTGTCAAAATTGATCAGAATCGTTAATCATCATTCGGCTTTATACCTCCTTTTGTCTATGTACAAACAAACCCTCCTGATGGTTACGCTAATTGTTGGCAATAAACTCTGAAAACCAGTTCCAGAGTCATGGTACTCAAACTTTAATAACTTAATACCCTCAAGCCCTCCAAAATTGGAGGCAAATTTCAATGTAAAATAAAAGCATAGCTCCCAGTAGGCCTTGATTGCCAGCCTGAGTGTGTGTGTGTGCGTGTGTAAACATCATTGCAATTTATTATACTAGATACATGTACTTTGCATAAAAATTCCTAAAAATTATGCACTGTTTGATAATTAGTTTCCCTTCACAAACTGGACTCTAGGTTAATCTAATTACAGTGCATACATTGGAACACAAGATTTTATTGCTCCTGTTTATTTTACTCCAAAGTCTCAAACACATTTGTAAGCTTTCTCTGCTGCAGGCAGATAAAATGGGGGCAATCACTCAGCAGTTTAGAATGCAAGAGAAGCCAAGCCCAAGCTTACTGATGGAATGAGAGTAAAAAAAAAAAAGAGGAAATTTCTCTGCCATGAGAAAAAAAAAATTCAGTTGAACTCCTTTGGCACTTCTGATGCTAATATTTTTCTCTAAAAAATTATAGAAAGATTTAAGGAAAACAAAGTGAGATGTCCCCGGATGGACAATTAATTCAGAGTCCAGAGAATCAGGCCTTCTCCATTTGCAGTTTCTAGTAAAGGGTCCATTTTCCTTACCTTCCATGTAAGCAGACTTATATATCACAGTTCATAAGATATCAAAGGAGCCAGGGAAACTTAAATACAAATTTCCTGACAACTCATGCTACTTTTACATAGAGAGGCAGAATGAGGACTATCGTCCATAGGACTATATCCTTGGTGATCTCCTTGTTGTAAGACTGGGGGTGGGGTTGGTGTTGAGGCGAGGGGAAGCTTTGGCCATCTGGGAGTACTCAGGGACCATTCCTAGCTCTGTGTTCAGAAGTGACTTCTGCCAGTGCTCAAGGCGTCATACCCTGTTGGAACAAGGACAGGCCACATGCTAGACGAGAGCCTTAAGCCTTCTCTGTCCCTCTAATGTTCCCGCCTCTACCCCACAGACAGGATTGTTGCTTTGAATCTCTTGTCTTCAATGAGCTATTCTTCTCACAAATTTCTATACTGCTGATAAATTTGACTCTCATTATTGTTGTTATAACTCATTCCCACTAACAGTCCAGCTTGGGCCATCAACAGTTAGGAATCTAGTGATTCCTATTCAGACAGGTATAGGACGAGCCAGATTTTTCTTCTAAACTTTTGTTTGCTAGCTCCTTCAAGCCCATATGTAGACTTTGTCCTTTGTTTTTTCTGTAGTTCTAGTTCCATTTTATGACCAACACATGATGCCAACATATTGCTTGGGGACTCTAATTATTTCACGGTTAAAGCTCTGAGTCTGAAACCTTGAGCAAGACAGCATTTGAAACAACTCCCCAGCAACAAATGTTTACAACCATAAAATCAAGCTCAGGAATAGTAAAAGAGAGCAGAAAAGACATCCTCCAATGGTCACATGATACCCAGGAGAGTAAGCTGTTTTTGCAAGAGGGAGAAGGACTGTTTGTCACTGTTTGCTCCGGACCTCATTGGATGGGATGCTGTCTCTGGGTGAATCTGAAAACTCTATAGCAATCATCAAACTGCTCACAGGCCAGAATAATTCATCGGGCCTCAAGATCCTGGACTGATTACCTTTGTATCTCAGCATCCTTCAGAGAGCAGCACATACTACAAGGTCAATAAACACTTGTTGAATTCCCTCTCATTTAGAATATCCATCATCATCAACTGAGAGATACACAATGTTTCTTCTGATAGACTTTTTGTTAGTTCTTGGTAATTTTCCATTGTTTTATTATTCTTGTCAGGCTAGTATTCATTATGCACATTCGGAAATAAAAACATTCAAGTGAATATCTCTGCATAATCATTGATTTTTAACTAATAAACCATCAGGCTTTTACCATGTCATTGAATTATTCTTGGATTGTTAGTGGTTGTATAATATTCTGTATAATATTCTGTTATAGAGAAAAAGTTCAATTACTTTATTTTATTATTACTAGTTGGTGTTATATTAGTGTAATGCCCAGAGAAATACCATAGCATGTGTTCTTAAATTTAAAATTATGATGAACAACCAGTATGCCAGAGAACTGATGACTAGATAAAGAAACTTTGTGAGACAGTGCCTCACAACAAGCCAGACCACCCTCCCCTACTCCTGGGGCCCGCCATTTTCAACATCCGGACTTCCCTCTCATCACAACTCCACCCAGTAGACTACACTATCACAGCCGGATCATCGACAGCTACCCTGCAGCAGTTTTTTTTTTTCAATCTGGCCCAGGTATGCTGAACCAGAAACTCTCAGACAGGGGGCAGAGCTGCTACTTGCTCTCCCTGTGCCCAGGTGCTCGTGAGGCGCCCGGGAGGCATGGTGGGTTCTCGCCCTGGCCTGCCACCCAGGAGTGCCTCACAACAAGCCAGACCACCCTCCCCTACTCCTTGGGCCCGCCATTTTCCACATCCGGACTTCCCTCTCATCACAACTCCACCCAGCAGACTAGACTATCACAGCCTGGCTCTCGTGGCCGCTAGCGGCCGCACAGTTCATCAATATATGCTTTATTTAGAGGTGACTACAACAGTATGCCACCTGCACAGCAAGCCTGGCAAGCTGCTGGTGTAGTATTTTATATGCCAAATACAAGTAGCATTTATATTAGGTCATTCCCGTTACCAAATATAATGGTTTGAGGCTTTTATGTTACTAGAGCAAGAGGATGCCTTTGGATTCTACTAGCATGAATCAGGACATATGGAGATATTACTGGTGCCCACTCTAGCAAATAGATGATTAAAGGGAAGATAGTGATAGTGATAGGGGAAAAGTTCAATTACTTTATTTTATTATTACTAGTTGGCGTTATATTAGTGTAACGCCCAGAGAAATACCATAGCATGTGTTCTTAAATTTAAAATTATGATGAACAACCACTATGCCAGAGAACTGCTGACTAGATAAAGAAACTTTGGTACATCTACACATTGGAATACTATGCAGCTGTTAGGAAAAATTAAGTTATGAATCACTGTATCACAGTCTTCCCGTTCATCATTGATTTGCTCGAGCAGTACCAGTAACATCTCCATATGTCCTGTCTCATGAAAGTAGAGCCCAAGGTAACCTGCTTACTCCAGGAACATAAAGAGCCTTAAACCATTCCATCAGGTCATGGGAATGAGGTCTATAATTGTTACTGGTATTTGGCATATCAAATATGACACGGGTAGCTTGCCAGGCTCTGCCATGCAGATAGCATACTCTTGTAGTCATCTCTAAATCCAGCATTTATTGATGAACTGCACGGCTGCAGAGCTGGACTGTGATAGGCTGGTCTGCTGGGTGGAGTTCTGATGAGGGGGGAAGTTCGGACGTGGAAAATGGAGGTCCTCATGGAGGTGGGGGGTCGCATGGCTTGTTGTGAGGCTCTGCTGGGGTGGCGGCCAGGGCTAGATCCCACCATCCCTCCCAGGCACCTCGTGAGCAGCTGGGCACAGGGAGAGCCAGTAGCAGCTCTGCCCCATGTCTGTGAGTCTCTAGATCAGCATACCTGGGCTGGATTTAAAAAAAGACTGCTGCAGAGTGGATCTCGGTGAGCCGGGCTATGATAGGCTCGTCTGCTGGGTTCTGATGAGGGAGGGGGGGAAGTCCGGATGTGGAAAATGGTGGCCCTCATGAAGTGAGGGGTCATCTGGCTTGTTGCGAGGCTCTTCTGGGGTGTCGTGCCAGGGTTAGAACCCGCCATCCCTCCCAGATGCCTCGTGAGCAGCTGGGTATAGAGGGAGCCATAGCAGCTCTTCCCCATGTCTGTGAGTCTTTCAAAGTTATGAAATTTGCCTATAAATGGATGGACATGGAAAGGATCATGTTGAGTGAAATTAGTCAGAAGGAAAGAGATAGATATAGAATGACTGCATTTATTTGCATGGCATAAATATATATATACATATTATGACACCAAAATCCAAGGTCAGGTGAAACGTGGATCAGGAGGTCTTACCAAAAGTGGAAATTACCTCAAACCTGTGGGAGTCAGAGGTTAGGTAAGACATAGAAGGGAACATGTGTGAATAAATGTCGAAAGAGTTAATACCAACCTAGAACTGAGCATTAAACACAGGCAAGAAAAATGCACATGATGGCCTCTAAGTGTATGTAGTGCAACCCACAATGTGTAAGAGAAGGAAAAGAGAGATAGGGAGAGAGAAAAGAGATAAAGAACCTACCATTTAGGCAGGCTATGGGAGGGGGAGGGAATTGGGGACATTGATGGTGGGAAATGGGCATTGGTGGAGTGCGGGGTGCTGGAACACTATGTGACCGAGAAACCTCTAAACATGAACAATGTTGTAATTGTATATCTCACTGTGGTATAATAAAATATTTAATAAAAATAAAATAAAATAAAATAAAATAATGATGAATTGAATAGACATTTTTGTTCTCATATTTTCTCCATCGAAACATGCTATTACTGTGAACTGCTGTAGTTAAAAATTTGTCAACATACATAATTCATCCTTCTGATTAACTTCTGAAAGTTAAAATTTACCGTATTTTAATCTCATGACTACAAAATTTTCCCTAGCCCACTAAGTTGTATACTTATTTTGAGCAGAGCTTAGAGCTTTCATGCAAATTTTTCTGGGTAGAGTCATACAAGGCACAAGTAGCATCCTGAGCCTTTGCAAAAAAGTATTCATTCAGAAGGCAGGCACATCCTGCCCTATAAACACAGGTGTTTCTCTCTCCTGGATGTAAACATTTGGGCTTTCTTATTATCTTGAAAACAGAGCCCACTTCTGGGTCCCTAACCATTAGGGTAGTATGCCATGCAAGGCAGAGCCTGGCAAGCTACCCATGTCGTATTTGATATGCCAGATACCAGTAACAAGTATAGTCCTCATTCCCATGACCTGATGGAATGGTTTGAGGCTCTTTATGTTCCTGGAGCAAGCAGGTGCCCTTGGGCTTTACTTGCATGAGACAGGTCATATGGAGATGTTACTGGTGCCCGCTCGAGCAAATCGATGATGAATGGGAAGACAATGATACAGTGATACAGTGATACTTTGTATACTTTTAAAATTTACTGTATTTTATCCCATCACTACAAAAATTTCCAGAGACTACTAAGATCCTGTGTACAGAGGTAATTTGCAGTACTCACAGCTGGTAACTAGTTCCCTAACTTTAGGTTGCTAACTAATGAAATAATAAATCTAGTTTTCTTTCTTGCTCCACAAGCAGAACAAAGATCTAAGTAGTAATTAGAGCATATTCATTACAAGGGCATCTACATTGTGTGAAAATAAAATGTGTTGTGGGAAATATCTTCTTTTGTCTCATTCACCAGAGACTAAATAAGAGTAATTATAGGGTTGCGATGCTGTCCAGTCACATAAATGACTAAATTGGATGTTAAGTAATGTTTTGCTTCAGTTCAATTTGACCATATGGTGTAGAGGTTTGTTTTAGAGGCTGTCACCAAAGGTTGACTCTAACTGCAATGTCTGTGTATACAATGATCCCAAGACCTAGGTAATACCTTCTACTTCAACCATGTGCCTCACATAGGACAACACAATATATTCTGAACGGAATGTACCCTCTTAAGAATACTTTCCTTTAAGGAACTGTAAGACAAATGTAGGAATCAAATACCATTTAAATGACCCAAATATTATTGGAGGTATGTGATGCTTGGTCTAATTAATAAGGCATATTCACAAATATATTTAATTGCAAATAATTTCTTATGTATGGCATCACATGATTCAAAATTAAATCTTAAACACCTGGAAATGCCATTAGTAGAGTGATACATAATACCACTTGAAAATCCATTACCAATTAATTCCAGTTCAGTGCATTGCTTGCAATTTTATAAAATCTTTCAAGAAGACATTAGAACAATCCCATAATATCATTGTTTTCTAAACATCAGTGTGACCACTGAAATTATCCACTTAAATTGGACACAGATTGTAAAATGGATGCTTAAACACACATGTAAAGGGATCAGTTTCAATATATGTTTCTGAGACTTTGCATCAAGGCTCACAGAACCCAGAACCAAAGGTAATTTAATACATTCTTCTTTCTTCTCCAATTCTAGCATGCTATTTTTTTATTATACAATGACTTGTTGACCTAAGATTTTTTTCCATACATAAAATCTTAACAAAAGTAATGGCTCTAAAATTACCAAAGGTAATCATAGCAACTATTTGATCTAAACATTCCAGATACACTTCAAAGGGTAACAGCCAAAGCTTCACAAGGTAATGATTTCTGGGAATAATTATTACTGTTGTTAAAAGTAGGGGACGGGAAGGTCAAAATAGGAGTACCTATTTCTCTTTCAATTAAGTATTTCTCTTTCAATTCATAACAGTGATACGTTGAAAGCTATTTTCAAGTGTGTGAAACTTGATTTCTAGCTGGAAAGTCTATCATTTAATAAACTGGACATAATTAGTATAGTCTGATGACCAAGATATCTATGGCTGCAATAAAAACTTAAAAAATGATTTTGGAATGCTACAAGATAGTGATACAACTGGAGAATGCCAGGTTACTTTGATACAGCTGGAGCTAAGGTCGAGAATGTCAGGTTACTGTGATACAGCTAGAGCTAGGTGGAGAATCCCTGGTCACTTTAGCCAATTAGCCGATCATAAAGGGGATGTCTAGGGGATGAGACTGGAAAGGGCTCTCTCCAGCCCTCCCTCTCTCTGGAAAGGGGCTACTCTTGCAGGCTTTCAGGGAGAATTTCCCTTCTTTCCAGATTAGGTAGGGAAGCATGCCCAGAGATGGGGTCCAGTATAGGTAGACCATGAAAGGTCTGGCAAGGGCAGACACAGGTTCAGGCAGGGCTTGGAGGCCCAAGATAGCTCAGGACAGACTCTACTCGAAGGCCCAGGTTACAGGCAGTGCACAGCAGGCTGGGAAATTGTGCATGGGATAGAGGAACAGGAACAGGAGAGGGAAGACTTGGACTTTCATAACTTGCGGTAGCTTGTTGGTTTCCTTTTGCAAACATAGAAAAGCAATGGAACAAGAAGTACAGCTGGCCCCACCCTCACTGCAGCTTTGCTTGGCTTATGGACCAAATCAGGGAGAAAGATGGCAGCAACCAGAAAGGGGAACAGTATGGTCGAGACCTCTAGAGGACGGGGATATAGGAGATACGATTTCAAGATAAATGGCAAAGGGAATAAGCATGTGGTACTTATGCACAGTATTGTGAGTCTTGGGTATGTAAAGAACCCAAATGCCTTCCATATGGCATAAGACGCCAAATGTAAGCCTGTTGTGCTCTGTCACGGCATTCCAAAATGTCCCTTACATTTCATGATACTACTGGCAGTATTTATCCATATATAGAAGTGTGATTTATAAGCTTGATAGGCACCCAATGAGTCCTTAGAGCTGTTTGCCTCTAGGACTCTTCTGTGGTTAATTCTTTTAAATAATCACTCCAATCTACTCATTGCATACCAATAAATGGTATCTCAAATATACTATAAGAGTTGAGAATATTTCTTTGGTAGCTACTTTGCATTTGTCCACTATCATAACACTTTTGGTCAGCACTAGTATTTTGCCACTTGATCACTATATCACTTGAATCCCATTATTCATCGATTTGCTCGAGTGGGCACCAGTAACATTTCCATTGGACCCTATCACATGCCAATGTAGCCCAATGGCATCTGGTTGATTCAGGAATATGAAGAGCCTGAAACCGTTCGTTCAGGGTCTTGACAAGGAGAGTCTGACCATCTTGTAGGTGGGCAGCCACGTGATCTGTGGACATCCCATGGGATCCAGTCGGTAATGGCTCTAGTCCAGCGGTTGTCTCCAAATCGCATTACATGTCCAGCCCATCTGATTTTCGATGCCTTGACAAATGAGACAGCATCCCTGATTTTGGAATAGGGACAGAGGTCAGAACTCCGGATTCCTTCTCTCACTTGAGTGAGACATGATATTCCAAGCAAAGCTCTTTTGATTCCTCTCTGGGAGACCCAAATAGCATTCTCATCCTGTTTTCATAGAGCCCAGGTCTCTGAGGCATATGTTAATGCAGGGAGAATGGTGGAGTCAAAGAGATGTGCCCTGAGCCGGAGGTTCTTTGTCCTTTTAGCTATTTCTTCAATGCCTTTGAAGGCATTCCATGCCACTCTCTTACTCCTGCGCAGCTCAGGTTTTAGGTCGTTCATCATGTTAATTTCTCGACCTAGATACACATCACTGCTACATTCAGAGATGTTCGTTCTATTGAGAGTGAATGGGGCCTCTGGAACTAGTTCATTCTTCATAAACATCGTCTTCTTTAGATTCAGCTGTAAACCTATCTTTCCACATTCTCGGTCGAAGTCAGCCAGCATTTGTGCTGCTTGGCTAATGTTTGGTGTTATTAGAACAATGTCATCAGCGAAGCGGAGGTGGTGTACTTGCCGACCATCTATCTTTACTCCCATTCCTTCCCATTCTAATTCTCGCATGATGTTCTCGAGGGTGGCACTGAAGAGTTTTGGTGAAATGGTATCACCCTGTCGAACCCCTCTTTTCACATTAATGACCACTTCTTTGTAAAATGGTGAGATCCTGGTGGTAAATCCGTAATACAGCTCACGAAGGATCTTGATGTATTGGGTTTGAATACCGTGTTTGGCTAGGGCTTCAATGACTGCTTCAGTCTCCACAGAATCAAAGACTTTCTGTAAATCAATGAATGTGAGACAGAGCGGCATCTTTTACTCCCCTACAAACCTAGATGAGCTTGGTTACTGTGTGGATATGGTCAATTGTGCTGAATCCTTTCCGGAAACCTGCTTGCTCGCATGGTTGTCCTTCATCTAGTGTTCTGCTAATCCTGTTCAGGATGACTCGTGTAAACAACTTGTAGATGACAGACAACAGGCAGATGGGGAGATAGTTGCTGATGTCGTGAATGTCTCCCTTCTTGAACAGTAGAACTGTCCTGCTGGTTATCCATTGGGAGGGCACCTTGCATTTGGACAGGTAGCGTGTGAAGAGCCGAGCTAGTGTATTGATGAGTATCGACAGCAGATTCTTCAGGTGTTCGGGTCTGACTTTGTCTGGGCCTGGTGCTGTTCCCTTCTTTACCGAGGAGATGGCATGTTGGATTTCAGAAGGGAGAACGTTGGGAATGACATATCCATCTTGTGGAATTTGGTATGTGGGCAGGTGGATGTGGCTATCAAAGAGATTTGAGTAGAAGTCCTGGATAATCATCTCCATTGCCTTTCTGGAAGATGTGATAGATCCATCAGGGCATTGGAGGTCAGTCATCTTGGTCTTATAGTTAGCGAAGGACAGGTGGGCAGTGAGAATGCTTTCCCTGGCTTCTGCTGCATCTTCCAGTATTTCTGCTCTTCTGTCTTTGAGGTCTTCTTTTATCACTTCTCTGCACCGTTTAGCAAGCTTGGATGTTAGCATTTGGTCTCCTGAGGCTCGCGCCTTGCCACGTTAGTGAATGAGCTCAATAATTTCTGAAGACAAGCGTCCTTTTGTGTCTTTCTCTCTCTCAGCATTCTTGCCACACTAGTCATATAAGTATTACAACTGCACAGCAGAACCTGGCAAGCTGCCAGTGTCGTATTTGATATGCCAAATACCAGTAACAATTATAGACCTCATTCCCATGACCTGATGAAATGGTTTGAGGCTCTCTATGTTTCTGGAGCTAGAAGATGCCATTGGGCTACACTAGCATGTGACAAGACATATGGAGATGTTACTGGTGCCAGCTCAAGCAAATCGATGATCAAAAGGAAGACAAGTGATACAACTGATACAAGTTATTCAGGTGGGGGTATTAGAGATGTTAGGACTACAAGATCATCTTAATGATATGTTTCATGTCTGATGTTAATAGTTTTTACAGTATATAACAATTACAGTAGATAACAATTATTTTGGCATAGGAATACATATTAATTCAGATAATCTTTGTCTATCAAAATCACAGTAACTTGATCACTTGATCCCATTATTCATCGATTTGCTCAAGTGAGCACCAGTAAGATTTCCTTTTGTCCCTGTCATGTACCAGTGTAGCCAAATGGCATCTGCTTGTTCCAGGAATATGAAGAGCCACACATCATTTATTCAAAATCTTGACAAAGAAGTCTGACCATCTTGTAGGGGGCAGACATATGATATTTTGACATCCCGTGGGATCCAGTCAGTAAAGGCTCTAGTCCAGCGTTCCTCTCCAAGTCTCATTACATGTTGAGCCCATCTGATATTTGGATGCCTTGGCAAATGAGACAGCATCCCTGACTCTTGATAGTCAAAGTCAGCCAGCATTTGTGCCTCTTGACTAATGTTTGGTGTTATTAGAAAAAATATCATCAGTGAAGTGGATATGGTGTAGTTGCCAATGTCTATCCTCACTCCCAATCCTGTCCATATAATTGTCGCATGAAGTTCTCAAGGGTGGCACTGAAGAGTTTCGGTAAAATAGTACACCCTGCTGAACCCCTCTTTTGACACCAATGATCACTTCCTTGTAGAATGGTGATATCCTGATGGTGAATCCGTAATACAGCTCATGAAGAGTCTTGATGTATTGGGTTTGAATGCCCTGTTTGGCTAGGGGCTTCAATGACTGCTTCAGTCTCCACAGAATCAAAGGCTTTCTTTAAATCAATGAATGTGATTTGCATCTCCCTGATGGTTAAAGATGAAGAGCACTTTTTCATATGCCTTTTGGCCATTCAAATTTATTCTTTTTGGAAGCTTCTGTTCGTTTCTTCTCCCAATTTTTAGATGGGTTGGCTGTTTTTTTTCTTGTGAAGGGCTACCAGTGCCTGATATATCCTGGATATTAACCCCTTGTCAGACGGGTATTGGGTTAATATCCTTTCCCACTCTGTGGCATCTCACACCACAGAGACTGGCACACATCCAAACATCAAGAACAACCGGTGCTGGTGTGGATGTGGGGAAAAAGGGACTCTCATCCACTGTTGGTGGGAGTGCCTACTGGTCCAGCCCTTTTGGAAAATAATATTGGCATTCCTCCAAAAACTAGACACTGAGCTCCCATTTGATCCAGCAATAGCACTCCTGGGAATATACCCGAGAGACCGAAAAACACATAGCAGAAACACTATCTGTACTTCTTTATTCATCTCTGCGCTATTCACTATAGCTAGAATCTGGAAACAACCTAAATGCCAGAGAACAGAGGACTGACTAAAAGAAACTGTGGTTCATCTACACTGTGGAATAATATGCAGCTGTCAGAAAAGATGAAATTATGAAATTTACCTGCAAATGGATGGACATGGAGACTATCATGCTGAGTGAAATTAGTCAGAAGGAAAAGGACAGATATAGAATGACTGCATTCATTAATACGACATAAATAGATACCAGTGTTTTACTAAGCGTGTGAAATGGTAATGGCAGATTAAAACTCACCATTGAATATACACAAAGAGACTTAAGTGATAAACTCTATCTGCAGGTCTAGCCACAATGTGTAAAACAAGAGGGAGAGAGATGCAGAGACAGAAAGAGAGACAGAGAAAGAGTGGAAACAGGGCTACCTGCTGTTGAGGCATCCTGGGGGGTGGTTGGGAGGGGGAGGGGTACATTGGTGGTGGAAATGGGGCACTGGTAGAGGGATGGGTGCTGGAATACTGTATTACCAAGAACCAATTGTGAACACCTTTGTAATTGTATGTCTCACGGTGGTATAATAATTTTTTAAATCAATGAATGTGAGACAGAGCGGCATCTTGAACTCCCTACAAACCTCAATGAGCTTGGTTACCATGTGAATATGGTAGATTGTTCTGAATCCTTTTTAGAACCCAGCTTGCTCGCATGGTTGTCCTTCATTTAATGTACTGCCATATTTGTTCACTTATATGCCAAGGGGGTAATGGACAAAACTCTAGAGAGTTATAGAAAGGAGATAATGGATAATGGGGCTTTCCCTTCTCTCTGTCCTTCAGTCTATAAAGTATGTTGAGGGAAATATAGGCAGGACTGTTCAAGACCTAGACCTCAAATAAGTCCTCAACAATATGATGCTATTGGCAAAGGTTACTGAATCAAAACTGAATGAATAAACCTAAATACATCAAACTTAAAAGTTTCTGTATGACAAAGAAATATGAACTAAAACTAAGCAATATGTGAGAGAGAAAATATTTGCACTCACCACATCAGACAAAGGTTTAATATTCAGGAGCTATAATGTACTCACAAACAAAATAAATAAACTATAAAAGCCCCATCAAAAATGGGGAGAGGGAATGAACAGATATTTCTCTGAACACCAGTGGATGGCCAACAGGCCAAATATACTCAGTTAGTTATTATTAGGGAAACCCAAATTAAGGCAATGATGAGTTATAATCACACCAATGATAATGGCACATATCAAAAATGTGGAAGCAATCTTTATTGGCAGGTACATGGTAAAAATGGAACCCTCATTCACTGCTGGTGTGACTAAACAGTTGTCTGATAAGCCCTATAGAAAACAGGAGGGTGGGTACTTGATCACTCAGCAGCAATTACAATTTTGGTTGGAACAGAAAAGCATTCATTTAATAGAATGTGTGACATAGCTATTCATTGCTAAGATTTGGAATCAACCTAAGCGTCCAATGATAAGTGAATCAAAAAATTGTTGTATACAATTGTTGTTAATGAACAGCTGTAAGTAGTAATGAAATCTTGTCATTTGTTGTAACATGGATGGAACCGGAAGACATCATGCTAAATGAAGGAAGCTAGAAGAAAAAGGATGAACACAGGATGATAGCACGTATATGTAGTATATAGAATAACAGAGTGAGGAAATGCCATGTTTTAAAGGAAGTATGGCAGATCAACCTTGGCCCCAGAGTAAAGGGTGGAGAAGGAATTAAACGACCTCATTCCTAAAGTAATTTCCTGAAATTCTGGGGACTAGAACCCTAACATATCTTTTTGAAGGATGCAATTCAACTCGTAACTACCTAGCTCTGGCCTGCACTATTGCCAAGGTTTCTTTCGTCTACCTGATCTATACCCCATACTTCTAATACACAAGTGCTCACCTGGTCTAACTGGAGTAGCAAGAGGAGGTTCATTAAACATGTGACTTACAACATGCATATGCATTGTAAACGGTAAACGTAATGTGCTCAATACCTGAATGTAGCATGCCAGGCTTATCACTGGTTTGTGGGAAAGATCTCACATCTGTATTCAGATTTTTTGTCAGCTCATTGGACAAAAAGGTTCCCATTGTAGGTTAAAAAATGAGCTGACACTTTTTGACCAGAAATTAAACTGAGAATATAACCAATTGGGAACCAAACGCAGTTCCATAAATAAGGTCTTTCTAATTCTTCTATTTTAGAGAAAAGACAAGAAGATATTCTTTTAACTTTTTCTCTGTTCTGTTTTTAGAACACAAAGAAAATATATTTAAATATTCCTCTATTCAAAAAATTCATAAAGAGAGTCAATTATACTGGCAAATGAGCAGATTCAAAGACTTAAAGTATTCGATGTTTCTTGTTGAAATATTGTATCATCATCTTATAAATGAAATTTAGCCCTTCAATAGTGCTTAACTCTATAAAATGCTTTTAGGAAAAACAATCCAGGGAAGATTCTAGCCAAGTCCTACATAACTGTCTCAGAAAACTTAAAGGAATTGAGTCTAAAATAGTTAAAATAAATAAATAATTAATTAATTAAATTCTAAATCTAGTCATGAGCTTGGTCGGTGAACCTGGTCCACTTAAAACCCACAAAGGCTCATAAGCCCAAATATGAGCCCAGGAACATGTTGCTGTGGACTTTATTCTATGGTCAAGATTTGAAAATAAATTGTACAGATTCTTCAAGAGATGAAGCTCAAATTCTAGAGAAATGAAGTTCATAGCTTGTCAAAGTGTTCGGATATTCTGATTAGTTACAGGTCAGTAAAGCACACAGAATCTTACCCAGCCAAGGAAAACTACTCCTGAATGATTCCAAAATGAAGGGAATGCCTTCAGATCATTTTCTCACAAGGTTCATTAACAAAGCAACTAAGCAAACCACATAAATTTTGATACAAGTTCTTATTAGCATAAGAGTTATCTCATAAGTCTAACCAAAAAATTTCTCACTGATATAAAAAAAATCTGCTCACTGATATAAAAAATCTCACTGATATAAAAAAAAAATCTGCTGTCACCCCAGCAGAGCCTCACAACAAGCCAGACAACCACCCCTCCCCGACTCCATGGGGACCGCCATTTTCCACATCCAGACTTTCCTCTCATCACAACTCCACCCAGCAGACCAGACTATCACAGCCCGGATCATTGACACCCACCCTGCAGCATTTTTTTTTCAATCTGGCCCAGGTATGCTGAACCAGAGACTCTCAGACATGGGGCAGAGCTACTACTTGCTCTCCCTGTGCTGAGCCGCTCATGAGGCACCCAGGAGGCATGGCGGGTTCTAGCCCTGGCCTGCCACCCCAACAGAGCCTCACAACAAGCCAGGCGACACCCCCTACTCCATGGGAGCCGCCATTTTTCACATCCAGACTTCCCTCTCGTCACAACTCCACCCAGCAGACCAGACTATCACAGCCCGGCTCTCGCGGCCGCTAGAAGCCGTGCGGTTCATCAATAAATGCTTTATTTAGAGGTGACTACAAGAGTATGCCACCTGAACAGCAAGCTGCTCGTGTCGTATTTGACATGCCAAATACCAGTGACATTTATATTAAGTCATTCCCATGACCTAATATAATGGTTTGAGGCTCTTTATGTTCCTGGAGCAAGCGGATGCCTTTGGGTTCTACTAGCATGAGACAGAACATATGGAGATATTACTGGTGCCCGCTCTAGGAAATAGATGATGAACAGGAAGATAGCCAACAATATCCAGGCAGGCATTTCCCTCTTTTCTCTCTTTTGGGCATTATTGTTTTGCGATACAGATATTGAAAGGTTATAATGCTTGTTCCTTTACCTACTTTCAGCCCACAGTTCTTAGCCAAAGTGATCATTTCTAGTTTTGCACCTGCAAAATTTCTCAAAACCTCGTGTACCACAAATGTGTGGGAGTCAGAAGTTAGTTAAGACAGAGAAGGGAACAGTATAGTATATTATTATTATAGTAGATTATTAATAATAATCATTGAAAATGATAATACCAACTGAGAACTGAGCATTGAATATAGACACATGATAAGCTCTAAATGTATGTATCGCAATCCACAGTGTGTAAGAAAAGGAAGAGAGAGAGAGAAGAGAGATAAGAGATAAAGAACCTGCCATAGAGGCAGGCTTGGGGAAGGGAGGGAAGTGGGGACATTGGTGGTGGGAAATAGGCACTACGGAGGGATCGGTGCTGGAACACTGTATGACTGAAACCCAAATATGAACATCTTTGTAATTTCATATCTCACTGTGGTATAATAAAATATTAAATAAACAAAAGTGATCATATCCAACTATCTTTATCATCGCGGTCCCTTCCCTCTCCCAGCTGTCTTCTCGCCAGCACCTGAGCAGGCTCCCAACCATGAACTAATCCTCCTGGTCCTTGCTTCTACTGTCCTCAGGTATTAGTCTCATGTTTTATTGTATCCCACGAATAAACATAGTTGTTCTATGTCTGTCCGCACTTGTGGAGGGATGGGTGTTGGAACACTGTGACTGACACCCGATCATGAACAGCGTTGTGATTGTGTATTTCATGGTGATTCAATAAAAAATAAAATAAAATAAACCAGCCAACAATCAGCAGCTTTTCTTTCCTCCTGTCATGGACTTCCTTCAGACATTACATCCCCTGTCACTGGAGCATCTATTCTTTCAGTAGATTTGGTCAGAATTTAAGAGTGCTTCATGCATCACTCTTGCACGGCACTCAACTTCCCCTCTCAGTGTACAACAATTCTCCCTAGCAGATATGTCAGTCTAACTACCCCTCTCCAATCCCACATTGCCATCCCCATTCTGTCTCCACCATAATTCACTGCAGCCACTGCCTTGGTCTTTTCAAAGCCTTCCCCTTCCCATACCTACATTTCTGAGGCCTGTGAGTGCACACACACTCTATATGCCACAACAGAGTATTTCTTCACACGCCATTGAAAGTGGCCAAACTCAAGTCAAGTTTTCTTTCCTTAACAGATGGTCACTCCACTCCTGCCCACTGCCAGACTGCCCCTGTCCATGAGTCCTGCTCCCTTTGCTGCTCAGGACCTTATCCTGCACTCTGCTGGAATAAGCTGCTTTCGTTCATCACAGTCACCCACCAGCAGAAGAATCTGCACCAAGGATATGTTTAGCTGCCATTCCTCTTGGACCCAGTCCACCTTTAGCCTGATCTCGGCAGTGCCCTCAGCCGTACCCAACTTGGGATCCGACCTTTTAGTTTTTTGTGAGGAAAAATAAAAGCTCAGTCTGTGCAAAGCTCAGTCATATAAACATTCTAAGCACGCTTGGCTCCTGACTTCTCCCCTGCAGCCTAGAATTCAGAAAACAGAAGCTCTTTTCCACAGGGATCCCTAAATGTGCACGTCAGGGTATAGAGCAGCACTTGCCTGAATTCATTCAGGAATAGCTTTTGCTACTTTTTCTGTTTCTTCTCTTGGCAATGGGACCATCTGAGAAAAGAGCCTGATCAACAGCAGGCACCTTTCATGGACCTCACATAATATTTTTCATGTATATTAGTATGTTCTTATAACTTATTTAATAGCATAATGGTTGAATTTTAATTTTTAAAAAATTTAATGTCACCGTTTTCTCTTAACCTACGGGAGCATCAGCCCTATGTTATGTTACACAATAAGTCCAACACGTTAAATCCACTGTGTCCAATTTTCTCTAGCAATCAATGATCAAAACAGTATTTTCTCAGAATCTCCCCATTGCCCTTGAGAGCACTTTAAATACAAATTTTATTATCTTTATTTCACAGCCTTTTGGTAAAGCTTTGAAAGAAACAAATTCATACATTTAAGTCTTTGCACTATCTCACTTCAAAACCTCACTATTCTTAACCTCTTAAGCCTTCTTAACAATTACAAACACCTTTGAATGTGGCTTAGCGTCCCTTTCTTCCTTCCACTATAAAAGCAATTACACTTTTTAAACTCTTCTACAAAAACTAATCACAATAAATGAAACGAAATGTCATTCTGAATGACAGCACAAGGCTTTGGGAAGCATCAGTATTCACATGACCAACCCCAATTTGCTGATCCCACCAATAGTTCCATGCTTCTCTCTACACTGTTGACAAATCCAATTGCTGAGGCTGTAAGCAATAAGAATGGAAGCTGGAAAGAGCTGGGAGAAGGTTGTAGTGAGTGTTTGGAGCTTGTTGCCTTCCAGTAAGACATCAGCTCTCACTTCACAGGCACTTTGTCCTACATGGATTTCCTCTTCGAAACCACATAGAATGTCATGTGAGAGCAGCAAGAGAATCCCACCATTTTCTCATGATCTACAGAATTCAGGTATCATGAATTCCAAATTAAGCTGTGGCAGTCTACTGCACAACCCCTGGCATCCCATATGGTCCCCTGAGCACTGCCAGGAGTAATTGCTAAGTGCAGGTAGAGCCAGGAATAACCCCTGAGCGTTGCCAGATGTTTGGTGTTATTAGAACGATGTCATCAGCGAAGCGGAGGTGGTGTAGTTGCCGACAATCTCTCTTCACTCCCATTCCTTCCCATTCTAATTGTCACATGATGTTCTCGAGGGTGGCACTGAAGAGTTTTGGTGAAATGGTATCACCCTGTCGAACCCCTCTTTTCACATTAATGACCACTTCTTTGTAGAATGGTGAGATCCTGGTGGTAAATCCGTAATAAAGCTCACGAAGGATCTTGATGTATTGGGTTTGAACACCCTGTTTGACTAGGGCTTCGATGACTGCTTCAGTCTCCACAGAATCAAAGGCTTTCTGTAAATCAATGAACATGAGAGAGAGCAGCATCTTGTACTCCCTACAAACCTCGATGAGCTTGGTTACTGTGTGGATATAGTCGATTGTGCTAAATCCTTTCTGGAAGCCTGCTTGCTCACATGGCTGTCCTTCATCTAGTGTTCTGCTAATCCTGTTCAGGATGACTCGTGTAAACAGCTTGTAGATGACGGACAACAGGCAGATGGGGCGATAGTTGCCGATGTCGTGAATGTCTCCCTTCTTGAACAGTAGAACTGCCCTTCTGGTTTTCCCTTTGGGGGCATCTTGCATTCTGACAGGTAGCGTGTGAAAAGCCGAGCTAGTGCATTGATGAGTACCGACGGCAGATTCTTCATGTGTTCGGGTCTGACTTTGTCTGGGCCTGGTGCTGTTCCCTTCTTTACCGACGAGATGGCATAATGGATTTCAGAAAAGAGAACCTTGGGAATGACATATCCATCCTGTGGAATTTGGTATGTGGGCAGGTGGATGTGGCTATCAAAGAGATCTGAGTAGAAGTCATGGATCATCTTCTCCATTGCCTTTCTGGAAGATGTGATAGATCCATCAGGGTGTTGGAGGTCAGTCATCTTGGTCTTATAGTTGGCGAAGGACAGGTGGGCAGTGCGAATGCTTTTCCCGGCTTCTGGCCATCTTCCAGTATTTCTGCTCTTCTGTCTTTGAGGTCTTTTTATCGCTTTTCTGCACCATTTAGCAAGCTTGGACGTTAGCATTTGGTCTCCTGAAGCTCGCTCCTTGCCACATTGGCGAATGAGCGCAAGAGTTTCTGAAGACAGGCGTTCTTTTGTGTCTTTCTCTCTCTCGGCATTCTTTGCACTATAATGGAGGTGCTGAACCAGTCGGTTGTATTCTTCATCAATGTCGTCAATGATGGTATCTTCCCATGTTGCTGCAATGGTGCCAAAGAGTTCCCAGTTGGTGGCCGTTCTGGGAGTTCTCTTCTTAAACTTTGCAGCCTTTTCTCCCCATTTAGGGAAGTATAATTTTGCATGAAGGAGACGGTGGTCCGATCCTGTTTGGAATTTGGGGACGACAGCTACATCAATCAGACAAAACCGTCGATTGAAGATGATGTGGTCAATTCATTGTGGAACTGTCCGCCAGGAGATTCCCATGTCCAACGTTTCGCTTCAGCTTTCTGGAACTGTGGGTTCCCATGAATGATCTTGGTGGACATGATGAACTCAAATAGTCTCTCACCCTGTTCATTCCATTCTAGGCCATGGGTCCCGATGTGGATTCTTCAGCCAATCGTCTTGGTCCTATCTTGGCATTAAAATCACCGACTATGATCTTGTAGAAGGTGTGATCTTTTTTTATAGGACTCCTTCAATTCCATGTAGAATTTTTCAATTTCATCTTCTTTGTATGTGGATGTTGGTGCGTAGACAATGAAGATAGAAATTGCTGGCAGTGGGCCACATCTCTTCAAGTGTAATTGTCCTATTCGGTTTGTTAGGCATTCAAATGAATCAATGTTTACGGCCATTGTCATGATGACAAGGACACCAACGCCACCGACGCCTCTTTCATCGCATGTTCCAAGGAACAATTCTTCTCCAGTGTCAAATACAGCACGATGCAATATGTGTATATATATATATATATATATATATATATATATATACTGTATGAGAGATGATCGTTCTTTCTCTTTCCCACTCTCTCACCTCTGTCTCCTATCTATCTCTATCTCTCTCTGTCTTGTTAATCTGGAGCATGAACTGGGTCTACCTACAACATTGAACCTACATGGTCATAAATACACTCACACAACAGCATGTGGGAATTAGCTTGCAGATCCTTCTTTCTCAAAGGTAGACATCGTCCACAGTAGTTTCAGGTGGTTTGTGGCTGTATGATTGGAGGTAATATGCAGCTAAAATGCTACTATGCTCTCTGCAGGTCAAGTGTTGAAGGAATATTCTTCAGGGGGTACATTAATTAGAAAACAGTAAACAGGAAAAGAGAACTATAGCCCATTCTATTTAACATCTCCCATATATCAAGTTTAAATATTGGACTTGGGTTGGAACAATAGTACAGTGAGTACTGGCTCTCCAGTGCCCAGCCACAAAAGAGGCGCCTGGGAGGGATGGCGGGTCCTAGCCCTGGCCAGTCACTCCAGCAGAGCCTCAAAACAAGTCAGACGACCCCCCACTCCATGAGGGCCTCCATTTTCCACATCTGGACTTCCCCCTCATCAGAACTCCACCCAGCAGACCAGCCTATCACAGCCCGGCTCATCAAGATCCACCCTGCAGCAGTCTTTTTAAATCCAGCCCAGGTGTGAACAATATCATCAAGACACAGATACAGCAGGCAGAGCAGATACCAGCTTTCCCCGTTGAACACCCTGCAATCCACAGACCATGAAAGCAACTTCCGACCCAAGACCACCATCCCGATAGAGCCTCAGAAGAACCCAGAGAAACCCCCACACCTTGCTGGCAGCAATCTTCACCATCCACAATCCACAGCTCAGCTCATAAGATATCCACATAGAGAATAAGCCAGTCTCCAGCCTGGCTTGTCAGAAACCCAGCCTACAAGGACCCACCCTTCAGAGACCCGCCGTTCAGAGGAGAGTATTTCAAGCCCAGGAATGCTTGAGCCACAGACTCAGGTACACCCGGCAGAGCAGATAATAGCTTTCCCTGTTGCTTGTGGACGCTGTGCGGCCGTGCGATTTACCTCCAAATTACAGTGAATATTCTACCCACCCCTCTGAGAGAACCCTACAAGGTAATGAGAGTATAGCATCCGCACAGGAGAGCCTAGCAAGCTGTTCAAGACGTGTTTGATATGCCAAAACCAGTAACAAAAATGTTTATTTTTCTGACCCGAAAGAGCCCTTAATACTGCAGCAGTAAGAAAGGTGAACATGCAGTGCCTGATAAAATTTCACAGCCATCCTAGGCTGCCAAAACAAAGAAGGACTAAAATGACTGTCTGTACTTTCAATGCACGTACGCTGGCATCAGAAGCATTTATAGAGGATGTGATGGTGCAAGCACAAAAGATCAAGTACGACATCATTGGTCTGACTGAGACAAGGAGGCATCAGTCACATCACACTATATTTGACACCAGAGAAGAATTGTTCCTTGGAACATGCGATGAAAGAGGCGTCGGTGGTGTTGGTGTCCTTGTCAACACGAACATGACCCTCAACATTGATTCATTTGAATGCCTAACAAACCGAATAGGACAATTACACTTGAAGAGATGTGGCCCACTGCCAGCAATTTCTATCTTCATTGTCTACACACCAACATCCACATACAAGGAAGAGTAAATTGAGGAATTCTACATGGAACTGGAGGAGTTCTATAAAAAAGATCACACCTTCTACAAGATCATAGTCGGTGATTTTAATGCCAAGATAGGACCAAGAAGATTGGCTGAAGAACTCCACATTGGGACCCATGGCCTAGAATAGAACGAACAGGGTGAGAGACTATCTGAGTTCATCATGTCCACCATGACCATTCATGGGAACTCACAGTTCCAAAAGGCTGAAGCGAAACGTTGGACAGGGGATCTCCTGGTAGACAGTTCCACAGTGAAATTGACCACATCATCTTCAATCGACGGTTTTGTCTGATTGATGTTGCTGTCGTCCCCAAATTCCAAACAGGATCAGACCACCGTCTCCTTCATGCAAAATTCTATTTCATGCAAAGGGGAGAAAAGGCTGCAAAGTTTAAGAAGAGAACACCCAAAACGACCACCAACTGGGAACTCTTTGGCACCATTGCAGCAACATGGGAAGATAACGTCATTGACGACATCTATGAAGAATACAAACGACTGGTTCAGTTCCTCCATGATTGTGCGAAGAATGCCGAAAGACAGAAAGACACAAAAGGACCACTGTCTTCAGAAACTCTCAAGCATTCGCCAACGTGGCAAGGCGCGAGCCTCAGGTGACCAAATGCTAACGACCAAGCTTGCAAAGCGGTGCAAAGGAGAGATAAAGGACCTCAAAGACAGAACAGCAGAAATACTGGAAGATGCAGCAGAAGCCGGGAAAAGCATTTGAACCAACCGCCTGTCCTTCGCCAACTATAAGACCAAGATGACTGCCCTCCGACGCCCTGATAGATCTATCACATCTTCCAGAAAGGCAATGGAGAAGATCATCCAGGACTTCTACTCAGATCTCTTTGATAGCCACATCCACCTGCCCACATACCAAATTCCACAGGATGGATATGTCATTCCCAACATTCTCCGATCTGAAATCTGACATGCCATCTTGTCAGTAAAGAAGGAAACAGCACCAGGCCCAGACAAAGTCAGACCCAAACACCTGAAGAATCTGCCATCCGTAATCATCAATACACTACTCGGCTCTTCACATGCTACCTGTCTTAACGCAAGGTACCCTCCCAATGGAAAATCAGCAGGACAGTTCTACTGTTCAAGAAGGGAGACATTCACGACATCGGCAACTATCACCCCATTTGCCTGTTGTCCGTCATCTACAAGCTGTTTACATGAGTCATCCTGAACAGGATTGGCAGAACACTAGATGAAGGACACCATGCGAGCAAGCAGGCTTCCAGAAAGGATTCAGCACAATCGACCATATCCACACGGTAACCAAGCTCACTGAGGTTTATAGGGAATACAAGATGCCGCTCTGTCTCATGTTCATTGATTTAAAGAAAGTCTTTGATTCTGTGGAGACTGAAGCAGTCATTGAAGCCCTAGCCAAACAGGGCGTTCAAACCCAGTACATCAAGTTCCTTCGTGAGCACCATCATGATCTCACCATTCTACAAGGAAGTGATCATTGATGTCAAAAGAGGGGTTCAAACCAGTGCTGGCACTGATGTGGGGAAAAAGGGACTCTCACCCACTGTTGGTGAGAGTGCCAACTGGTCCAGCCCTTTTGGAAAACAATATTGGCATTTCTCCGAAAACTAGACATTGAGCTCCCATTTGATCCAGCAATAGCACTCCTGGGAATATACCTGAGAGACTGAAAAACACATAGCAGAAACACTATCTGTACTTCTTTATTCATCTCTGCGCTATTCACTATAGCTAGAATCTGGAAACAACCTAAATGCCAGAGAACAGAGGACTGACTAAAGAAACTGTGGTTCATCTACACTATGGAATACTATGCAGCTATCAGAAAAGATGAAATTATGAAATTTACCTGCAAATGGATGGACATGGAGACTATCATGCTGAGTGAAATTAGTCAGAAGGAAAAGGAGATATATAGAATGACTGCATTCATTAATAGGACATAAATAGATACCAGTGTTTTACTAAATGTGTGAAATGGTAATGGCAGATTAACACTCACCATTGTATATACACAAAGAGACTTAAGTGATAAACTCTAAATATCTGCAGGGCTAGCCACAATGTGTAAAACAAGAGGGAAAGAGATGCAGAGACAGAGAGAGAGAGACAGAAAGAGAAAGAGAGGAAACAGGGGGCTACCTGCTGTTGAGGCATCCTGAGGGTGGGTGGGAGGGGTGGGGTACATTGGTGGTGGAAATGGGGCACTGGTGGAGGGATGGGTGCTGGTATACTGTATTACCAAGAACCAATTGTGAACACCTTTGTAATTGTATGTCTCACGGTGGTATAATAAATTTTTTTTTAAAAGAGAGGTTCGACAGGGTGATACCATTTAACCAAAACTCTTCAGCGCCACCCTCAAGAACATCACGTGACAATTAGAACGGGAAAAATGGAGTGAAGACACATGGTCAGGAACTACACCACCTCCGCTTCATTGATGATATCATTCTAATAACACCAAACATTAGCCAAGCAGCACAAATGCTGGTTGACTTCGACCAAGAATGTGGAAAGATAGGTCTAAGCTGAATCTAAATAAAACTATGTTTATGAAAAATGAACTACTTCCAGAGGCCCCATTCACTCTAAATGGAACAGACTTCTCTGAATGCAGCAGTTATGTGTAACTAGGTCGAGAAGTCAACATGATGAGCAACCTAAAACCTGAGCTTCGCAGGAGTAAGAGAGCAGCATGGAATGTCTTCAAAGGCATTGAAGAAATAGCTAAAAGGACAAAGAACCTCTGACTCAAAGCACATCTCTTTGACTCCACTGTTCTCCCTGCATTAACATACGCCTCAGAGACCTGGGCCCTATGAAAGCTGGATGAGAATGCTATTCGAGTCTCCCAGAGAGGAATAGAAAGAGCTATGCTTGGAATATCACGCCTCACTCAAGTGAGAGAAGGGAATCCGGAGTTCTGACCTCCATTGCTATTCCAGAATTAGGGATGCTGTCTCGTTTCCCAAGGCATCGAAAATCAGGTGTGCTGGACATGTAATGCGATTTGGAGACAACTGCTGGACTAGAGCCGTTACCAACTGGATCCCACGGAATGTCAAAAGATCACGTGGCCTCCCACCTACAAGATGGTCAGACTTCCTTGTCAAGACCCTAAAGGAACGGTTTTAGTCAATTCATATTCCTTAATCTATCTGATGCCATTGGGCTACATTGGCACATGATAGGGTCCAATGGAAATGTTACTGGCACCCGCTCCAGCCATTGAGTAACGGGATTCAAGTGATCAAGTGATATAAAGTACAATTAACAACAAGGATTATATAGTTAACTCTATCTGCAACAAATTTAGGAAGCTATTACATAATGGAACAAAAGAATACTTGAGGCTTTCAATTCTGTTTTATCTGTACCATATTCTTTGTGTATGTGAATCTTTGTATGTATCTGTGGATTTGAATATGTAAAATTTTTGTTATGATAGACTTAGAATAGGGGTTACTGTGCCTGCCTTCATATGGGCCAACCTGAGCACTATCAGCATTAGTCAATGACTCCTTCACCCCATGTTAAGAAGCTGTAAAAGCCACTGTGAGCTTGCATGCTGTGAAAATTTATAATTATATCCTTAATGGCCAGAGACTGTTGTAGTATACTGCTGCCCAAAACCTTTGCATCTGGCCTGGAGTTGCCTCCTGCAAGCCACTTTGTAGATAGGAAGAGGACAGTTTGAATGTGGCAGTTCATCTGACCATGTATTCTGGTATAAGTATTCTCTCATGCTGCCACAATCATTGTGGGGCTAGCTATATCTCACTGGTATATTTGCCTGGACACAATATATCTCTAAGTAAGAAGACTGGAGAGAAAAACTGTTTGCCTCTAAGCCAGCAAGCATGGCTCTCTGATAAGTCAAAGGCTAATATACAAAACAACCATAAAGTAAAAGGAGACTCTTGTGAAGACTTGGAGAAATATATAACTAGCTATAGAATATTCTTTGGGACAGATGCATGCCTTTGAATTCTGAGATACAGTTCATCTCAGATGCCCCTCCTACACTCTACCATGCAAGGGCATTTCCAAGATAGACCTTGGCTGGGCTACATTAACTACTCAAAGGACCTTGGTGAGGTCCTGGGAGAAATTACCTGAGGGAATTTGAACCTGATGGCTTTCTGTTGGAGTGGGAGGTCTGTTTGCAGGAATATAAAGCTGTAGTCTGCTTTCTTTCTCACTCTCTTTTTGGCGTTCTCTTTTTCCCCTTTTGCTTCTTCACCCTCTCCTCTCTGTTCTGCATGCGGGGGTGGGGGTAGGGGGGGGGCAGGGGGGCCTTAACACGTGGTGGCAGCCAGATTAGCCTACATGTGCTGGGCCGGGAACCCTAATTTGGGGGAGGAGGGTTCCTGTTGCTAATTTGTATGCTAGAACCTGTGCAAATAAAGCATTTTGAAACTGCTGGATTTTTCACATCTTTCTCCCCCTGGGTAGAAGGGGATTCCTACACCCTGCTCCCAGATTTTGTTGGGGCTCCCAGAGATTTTCTTTAAAAATATGGTTGCCGATACATGCTCTACCTTAATTTTTTTTAGCTAATTTTGTTTTGTGTGTTTTCATCAAGGTAGGAGTTAAGTATGGCCTTAGGCAGAGATTCCAAAATTTATTATTTCTACTGTTTCCTTTACAGAAAAAGAAACTACTTACTGACCTCCCTGGAAATAAAACTTCTTTAAATAAAGCAAACAAAGTACCTCCTAATTGTACCCAGCCTACAATGCCTACAACCACTTGGGATCATTATACACCCCCAGGATAGTGATAATTCACAGAGGGAAGCACAGTAAATAAATACAAAGTGCATTCAAACCTGCAAGTACCTCAGGTAATGTGAATGCAGTTCAATCATTTTCATCTCAATGATCATTAATATATGACTTCATTTATTCTATTTTTTAAATACCTAAAATGTAGCATCAATGATTATTAAACAGTTTTCATGATAAGGAAAGAATATATATTCCAATCTTAGTCAGATCTTCACATAAAATGAAACTGGTGAAGGCCTGAATAATATACCTAACCAATAAACTGCGTCACCTTCAGGAATGTTGCTTGGAGACCCAATACCTCAGTGAATTTGGAAGGGAAGATAAGGCTTCAGGAGGAGAGATGGGGTCTTCATGACACATAGTTGTGGAGATTCAGAGTAGGAGATTTGTATTATAACCTTTGGTTTTATTTTTTGTTTTGTTGGGGGACCACTGCCAGGAGTGCTCAGGGCATACTCAGATCCTGTGCTCACTCCTGGTGAGGTCCAGAGAACCATAGGGGGGCCAGAGATTGAAATAACGCTACCTTCCTGCTGAACTCTCTCCAACTCTGGGACTACAATCTTGAGACATAACGGGGGGCAGAAGTGAAGGCATGAGCTTGAAATCTTAATCATGTACTTGATCATTTAAACCAAGAATGGATAAAAGTCTGCTAAAAGGGGTGTCCGAGGAAAAAGGGAAGAATCAAAGGATATAAGGGGAATCTTGGTAGAGCTAGTTACTGCTCTAATCTTGACCCTAACAAAAGCTTAGTAAGTTATTCCTGAGTTCATTAAAATACTCATGGAATAATGGCTTCCTCTTTACATCAAAACCTGTTCAGTTGAACCAGCTGCCCTAAGGATGTGTTTGAAAAGAGATACTGGTTCAGAGAGAGAGAAGAAAGCTGGGAGCCAAGCTATCCAGCAAGTTTATTTAAATGTCCCTGATACTGAAGAAGTTTGAATAAATTGTCAACTAGTGTGTTATCCTACTTTAAAGAGTTTTGGCTAATCCAGACAGAATGTCAGTGGTTCAAGAAATTATTTAGCTTTGTGGTTCAAATATTTAGAAACTGTAAATAACTCTGCACAAATGGCATATAATAATTATTTTTTGGAACAAGAACAGCAACATTTTTTTCCACTGGCACTGTGAGAACTGGTTAGGATCTTTCTTGTCTTTACTGAAATTCAACAAAAATCAAGGAGGACCAGGTGCCTTGCAGATGTGAGGCCTTGGGTTCGTCCCCAGTATCACATAGTGCCACAAACATACCTGGGCATTGCCAGAACCCAGCACCCATGAGGGTTTTCAAAAGAGAAGCAAATAAAAGAAGCAACTGTCTTTAAGTAATTTCCATTTTAATTCTTTGTCTGGTTTATTTTCACACTTTTATCATCACTTAATCCTAATGACAAGTTGTTAACTTTGTCTTTGAAGAGTAGGCGTTGACTTTGGGGAGTTAATAGTCAATACTCAAACTTATAGCCTGTGTGGTATATTTTAAAGAAAGAAAAAACGTAATCAAGAATTAAGCAACTTTTCCTATCATCATTTCTTGATCAACAGTCATTACTTCTCAAAGGAATGTTTCACACAAATTAAGATTTGAAGGAAGGGCAGATTGGTTTCTTGTTCACTTTTGACCGAACCTGACAATTTCAGCATTAAAATTGGAATCTGTTGCTCTCTCAAGTGGGGTCCTCATACTACATAACTTTGTGGAGTAGCTTTTTCTTACCTTTCAAAGTACAAAATGGAATGTTGGCACTCAAAGGTCACCTCAGCCAGCCACTTTTTCACAAAACATGGCGCAGTGACATTTAAATTCAACCTTGTGTCTACTGGACTACTCACTGGACTTACTTTGACAGGTCTGAGTATGATGGGTGCAGATTTCCATTGGAAAGCTTTGGCTAGGCCTCGGCTGTAATATAACCTTTCTTAAAGGTTATTTTTAACCACTTGCTAAAAATTCCTAGAGGTAAAAAAGTGACATGCCCTTTAGTAAAATGAGTGCAATAATATGCCTACGATTGATACAACTGCAATCAAGTTTGGCCAATTACCCCAGGGGAGAGTCAACTTCTTAATAGCCAAGGGCTGCCCAGTTCTGCCTCAGGACCTGGGCTGGGCCCTAAACTAAAGATTATGCAGAAAACGAGCCTCACTCTAAATCTGAAACAAAAAGAATGTGGAAGAGGCAAAAAAAAACCTAAGTAATTCTTGCAAGACCTTCATTATGTTGTCAATTAGTTCTGATACTGTTTTTGTACAGTCAAATCAAATATAATTCCATGAATTTATTCATTAGCAATCTTATTGACTCAGGGAAGACTAATATAACAGTTAAACAATGTTTTGCTTTATTTTCTAGAGATTTTAATATGATTCCATTGCTGAGATAAAGTAGAATTAAGAAGTATAGCAATCAGCACAAACACTGGACCAACAAAATTAGCAGCACTCTGTTTGAGATAATAACCTAAAATTATTTCCTAAACAAAACTTCACGTACTCTGATAATTTGTTAGGTATTGACTAAGAAAAAAGACTATATAAATATAATTAATCTTCTGGTTCATAGAGATTTGGTAATGAAGTTTTCATTTTGACAGCATCAAAGCCAACATATTGCCATTTTTCATTTGCAACTGAAAGGCATTATTCCAGGGTTCTTCAGCTATTAAGGTAATAAGGGTAATTAGCAGGCACACCGTCCTGGCTGTACAACATTTCAGACTATGTGTTTCTGGGTTGGGGTGAGTGGGGAGCACTCGGAGGTCTTCTCCATGAATCCTTGTTGTCTCGCTTTGTGAATAGCCCGGGACACAGTCCTGAGGTCCTGGGTCCCTAGGAACATTTCTTCACTTTCTCTGAGCAGATTTAGATAGAAAGAACTGGCCCTATGTCAATGCTCAGAACTAAATGTGACCAAAACTGAAAAAAGAATTATTGAATTGAGTTTTCCTTCTCAAAGGTCATAGCAATGCTTTAATGCTTTTGTCTAAAAGATACATTTTTAGGTTTGGGGGCACGCCTGGTTGTACTTGGGACTTACACCTGACTGTGCTAAGGGATCATTCTTGATAACGCTTGAGGGAACATATGTGCTGCTAAGCATGGAACCAGAGTAGGCTGCATGCAGGACAAGTAATACTTTATTATTTCTCTGGCCCATCTAAAAAAGACTTTTAACTTTTTTTCAATGTTTCTTCTACTCAAAAAATCTATTTCAATCATATCTCCCCACAAAAGTTTATTTTACAAAAAAAAGATTATATCTTTAAGTCAAGTTCGCTGTGTAAAACTCTAAAGAAGTATTTAAGTCCGTGAATGAAGATGTCCATAAATCAAGAAAACAAAAGCATAATCTACTCCTTTGTTCAGGTTCTCACTGCAAATATTAACATGGGTCTCTTTCCTGTCAGCGTATTTACTGCAGGCCTCTATGAGGACTTGAAGTGTGAATCTCCTTTGGGTAACTGGCACTGAAATACAGGACATGTGAGAACCTACTGAAAATTCCTGTTCTAACATCAGGGCCCCAGATTTATTGATGAGACCATGATATTTTAAAGGAAGCTGTGAGGTTTATAAACCTCGAGTTTATAAACTAGAGGTTTATAAATCAGCTTCCATTTCATTCTTTAGAGGTAGGAACACAGAACATTCCGAGAGAGAAGCAAAGTAGTCAGGTTGGGCTATCTGATGTGTTCTAACATGTAGAAATATAGTGAATTATTTTCCTATTGTGTGGAGTTTCCTCAAAGGCATAGAGCAGATCTTAAAATGCATTACACTCCACCAGTATCACTCAGTGGAGACATCCCAATGACAGAGCTACTTTGCTTCTGAAATTAAATTGTGCATTCAGGGCTCCGTGAGAATTCGTATGTACAGGATTGTCTAAAGGCATCAACACCCCTGATGCCTGGTCATTCACTTCTAAATATACAACAACTATGTCTACCAGCTATAAAAGTTATTATAGGTACACAGATCTCAGGCAAAATAGAAATTGAGTGGGGCTCAGACAATGTTTTCAACAGTATTGGCTTGATATTTTACTCTAAATCCCTGGACATACTTTTGTAGCCTTGAATTCAGCATAAAACTTCATGTTTTGTGCATTTAAATTGCTCAGATTGGCATTAGACAGTAGAATTTTTTATAAGCCGTAGAAATATCTTAAAGATTATAGTAAATAAGGATAAATTGTGTGGATGTGTGGTAGGTGGTGGGTGAGTGGGTGGACACGTGGGCAGATGCCACATATACACTAAGCAGTCAATGAGAAAATGGCATTAAGTGAAAATTTTTAAAATGTCTGGCTTCTCTCCTTAGAGGTCAACACTGAAATAATAGAAGAAAAATACAGAAAACTTTTCTTCTGATATTTTAGACACAAATAGAGTTGATTTTTCTTGATCAAAAGCTTAAATATATTAAAGTTCATAAAGAAAAATGGTCCAAAGACCAGAGTTAATTGGAAGGTGATAAGAAAAGTAAAAACATACATATAAAAGACAATGAATTAGTTTGGATAATAAGGAATGATAAATTGCAAAGTCCATTGACTATCAACTAGTACAAATATAATAATTTAGGGATTTTGGAGAAAATCTTTCATTACAAATATGTAATGAAGGAGAATATTTGCATTTTAAGGAAATATGTAAACAGGGAAAATATTTCCAAAATATTGTTCAAAGATGACAGCAGTATGATTGGAGAACAAAGACCAGAACTGTAGAATAAATTTTAAATGCAGTTGACAACTGACCTTGAATGAGAAGCGAGGGAAGAAGAGGAAAAGGTCTGAGTTTCCATTTAACAAACTGATGGAGGGACCGAGGTCATAGACTGAAAGTTGAGAGCAACAGCAAGTGATTTTGTTGGGGTACAATTTGAAAATATGTAGGTGAAAATTTGAGTCGTATGCTATAAAACTATCTAAAATTAGTATAGTCCAAAGGGTAGCAGAGTTTAACAGCTAGAAAACTAGTGAGTAATCAAGTCATTTTTGCATATTTGCAGTAAAAGTTTGATAGTATTGCTGCTACCATAGTAGAGCAGTATAGAAATTGTTATTATTACTACTGTTATTAAAGTTAAAAGCATAAAATCTAGCTGTCCTTTCATAAATTGTAAAAAATATCAAATTCAAAGAGATACAGACAAACCCGTTTATGGAAACAGATAAGAGTTGTAAACAAATTACTTCCATGATAGATACATGGATAAAGACAGCATAGTATGCGAACCCAATGGAAAAGTACCGAGCTATGAGAAGGCGAAGTCCTGAATTTGCAACATGAATGGACCTTAGTGAAATAAGCCAGATGGAGAAAGACAAGTGTCATAAACTGTGATTGATACGCTATACGTGAAAAATTAAAACTACTTAAATGAAAAATAAACTTTCAGATTGCAGACCACATGAATGACTGCTGGAATAGAAAAGGTCAAGAGATGGGTCACTTGTGGAAAGGTGTGAATTGTATGCTGAAGGCAGCATCAGGCAATGCTACTTCAACAAGAAAAATATGGGACATTTTAGGTCTAGAGAGAAAGTCAAAGATTCTATGGTACAATGTTTCCACATAATTATTGGTTACCTGCTATGGATGAACCACTGTTCAAGAGAGAGGTTTTTCATGAACAGAGTTGGACTCTCTTTATCATATTCTGTTAACGAGATGATCCTTTAAAAAGATTCATTACGAGAGGCAGAGTACAGCCATTTTTTCTGGGATAGGAAGACATAGTCAAGGGGAAGGTTTACAGAATGAGGGGAATTTGAATCAATCTGTGGCCTAAATTAAAATTGGAAGGCAAAGGAGAGGGAGACAAATAAGAAAGCAAAGAATAGACTTGGGCCCAAGGTAGGGTGTGAACTGACATATCCTCACAGCCCACAGTGAAAATTCCTGTAACTCAGCTCATCCTCTAGCTGAGATCACATCAATTCCTGAAAGCAAAATGTTCTCGGGAAGTGAAGTCCCAGAGAGGACATCAGAGCTGTTTCCTCAGCCCTTTCACTAAAGGTGGGTTTGAGCCGGTAAGAGGATGGAGGGAACTGTGCTCAGATACCCCAACCACCTAAGAAGAAAGCCACTCATCCCTACAGTCATTTCACAAATTCCCAGCATGTTGACCTTGGCCTCGAAAATCCGACCCCATTCCTGGGCACATGAAATTAAACCACTTCCCAGAAAGGTCGTTACAATTCTTTTATCTTTTCTCCCCACTTTATTTAAGCACCATATTCCACAAAATTATTCATAGTGCATTTGTTATATCCAGTCAATTGTGACCTCCGCTTCACCACTGTCCCCACTTTTGCAACCCAACCCTCATACCAGGCCCCAAATAATTTGTTTTGTATTGCTTATTACCACTAAATGGCTAATGGATTTGTAAGAAAATACTCCAATAAAAAAATTGTGGAAACTATTGTATCTCACTATGGGCATGACAATTTACTTAACTATTGCCACAAGTTGAGGCTTCCTTGTTGCTGTTTTTGTCAACCCAGCACAGTTGGCTTCCACGTCACATTCCCATCCAATCTGGTGTGCTCCTACTGGAGCGTTAGCATTAGACTTTAAAGATGCCTCATAGCCGTGGTCATGACTGCACACACCAGAAAATCCAGATTATTTGCCTGAGATGTGGTCTACATGGTAGCAATGGTTGTGAGTCCAGCTGGGGCTTCTAGAAGTAGGAGGTTATTGGGGGGAGTAATCATCTCAAATCCGAGAAGGCCTGGAGTTTTCAAGCAAAACAAAATCCCCAGTGTACCTGAAATTTTCAGCAGTTTGACACCTCTGCAGAATTCAATCGAGAGGCAGTAAAGTCCAGCTGTAAGCTTGACAACCGCTGTTGGGCTGGAAATGAGGCTTCTGGGGCCTTGGCAGGACCCTCCTGAGGTCACCCCAGAGGTCTCAGCCCTCTTCACCATTGTTTTAAAGACTAGAGGAAGGAAGACCAGCACACTGAAATGAAATTCTGAACTAAGATAAGCAGACTCAAAAACTCCTGGTAGTGGGGTCAGAGAGATAAAGCAGGTAAGACTTTTGCCTTGAAAACCCCCGATAAATATGCCCCCTCCCAGAGCACGCCCTGAAGCCGCCCTTAAGTAAAGAGCCAGGCGTGCACCCTGAGCACAGCCAGTTGTGACCCCGAAATAAAAATGAACACTTTGACCAAACCACAGTTTAATTACTCCCTCGGTATCTTTGGTGGAAGCACATGTGTCATGCAGCCTTGCTATCTGACTGAGTCAGAAGCGTATGCACAGCCCCTCATCTGCCTCCATTGTGGACAATTCTCTCTTGTTTCACCTGATTTTTTTTCTTGTGTCTGTGCACTCACCCCAGTTCAGCTCCCTCCCAAAAGACACCCACCTGCTACGCTAATGTGTTGGAAATAGATCCTTAACTGTGTGTGCATCTTCATAAAATAGGGAGTGCTCTGATCATTTACATAAGAAATGTCCTGCCATGAATTCCCTTGCTGTTGCCTACCTTCTCATCTCAGCATTGTGTTTAAAAATCTCTGTTGCTGAATATAAAGTATGTCACTGTAATGCAGATTAGCTCACATACAAACAGTGAGGCGGGAATGGTGTCAGGATAATAAACAAATTACAATGCTTCATATTCTATCTTCCAACTTTTTGGATGTTTACAATCACTGAGCAACAGTCACTGATCACAAAGCACACGCATCCTATTGAGCAGAGCAAGCACGGAGGACTGTGGCCCAACTCTTACGTTTACCCCAAGCCTCCTGTCCTGGTTTAACCACCCACATGGAAACCTTCATATTGTCCTTCCATCTGTGTGTTTGGCTGTTGTCTCCAGATCCATCGGGATAAAATCTGTACATCCCATCCCATCATTCTACATTCACAGTATTATCATCAAGCCTTTATTGACTGTAGAATTATTTTCTGCATTAGTAATCTAATGTTTCTTTTTAACTGATAATGCATCTATTAGAATAATGGTTGCACTTTGCTGTACTTTTATAATGATAGTGAATGACTTTGCATGACCTAGCCCAGCCCTGTTTTTTCCATAAGCTCCTTAATTGTGGGGCACAATTTTGCTGACCATGAGATTTTCAGAATTCAAATATCATATTACTGCATTAAAAAGTGTATATCTAAACTATACTGCCTAACTGCTCAGCAAACTGAGTTAATTGTGTCTCATCATATTTATTTACTTATGGCCCTGGTAATGACTATTTGAACTGTCTCCAACTGCCCAAACACTATAAATGGCTAAGTATCAACCAGAAGAGAGAATATCCCTAGACTTAGAGAATTTATTTAATGAGGAAGAGAAAATAAATTCATAAAGGGATACGTGATAATAATGCAAAATAACATGAGCCAATTCCAGAGAAGTGGCCCAGCAAATCAGAGAAAAGTAGGGTATATATTCCATGAATGGTTTTAGAACTGGCTCTTGTGAAGATCATCACACTATTCACTGCTCTATCTGCTCTCAGCTCATTCCTACCAGGCTGGTCTCTGACGGAGGATGATAACTCACACGGATGCTGACCAGGGCAATTACATGAACCACCTTCCGATGCACAGAGTAGAAATGATTTACCACATCTAAGGGTAAGATTTATAGCCAAATTGCTGTCCCGCCATCTCTGTTGACAAGTCACAGATAAAATCTGATCTTTAGGGTATAGAATTTTAAAGGCACAAAGCAAAGATTTAGTTAACCTGAGAAGCAGTTAGCCACTGAGGTCTGGGGTTGTACTTGCAGTTTAAATCAGAACAAACTGACATAAAGAACTACTCACTTGGGATAGAGGGAGAAGAAAGCTAAACCCCTAATTTTCACTTACTAATGAGTTAATTAGGGGAAATAGAAAAGCATCTTTAAACTCAGATATTTTAAGATAATTTATTATCTCATTAATGAAAGACCTTCTAAATAATGTACTAAATTCAATTGCCATAAATGAAAAGTTCAGCTATGTAAAAATCTTTTATATAGAGCCATGCATATAGTTTATATAGCCTGGGAGGAATTATTTCAATATTCATAACAAGTAAATGATTTATAATTAAAATATAATGTGTACTTTAATTCAAATTGATATAAAATTAATAAACTTTGAAAAGTGAGCTAAAATTTTTAACAAGCAATAATAAAAAAGGCCACAGAACACAAGAAAACATACTCAATCTCATTAGCAGGGGAGAGAAGCAATTAACATAGTGAGCATATTTCTCAATGTTAAGATGACAACACAGTCAGGAAAGACAAGAGCTTTAAGTGCAATTCCCAAAGCAGAAAGAAGTGACTCAAGAGGAGACAACTGTGGTACCTAATTCTCTTATTTTCCATAGACTTTCATTGCCCCCTCACCCCCAGGTATGTGTTGTTTAGGTCAGTATATTCAACCTCTCTCTGACCATGACCCTCTTCCTTCTAATCTTGTTTCATCCTGTGCCTCCATTTGCTCATTCTGTGGGCCCCATTTACATCATTTTTATCTTTAGCATCCTTTAAATATCCTGGGAAACCCCTATAGAGGGGCAATATGGTCCCTAGTTGAAATTCTGGTTTAGGTCACTGCATTTTTTAAATTGAAGTATCACGGGAGTTTAATATATTAGTTCCAGGAGTATAACAGTGTGAGTCAATATTTGTATAAGCTGAGATAAGTCCAGTTGCCATCCTGTCACAGACACTATTGGTGTCTTTTTCCTGTGAACACTTTGAAGATCTGCCCTCTACAACTTTCAGGGTACTGGAATAGAACTTTGTTAATTGAGTCACTTTGTTGCATACTAGCTCCCTGGGTCTTTTTGATTGTATCATAGATATATGTTTCTGATCTCCTTAACCCTACTGCATTTGTTATATAAAGTTAACAGAAAATTCATCATGGACTAGCAGATGTGATCAAAGTGTATGTGTAAGATCAGAATCTAAGTGATATTTGGGCTTGTGAGTGAAAAGAAACTTAGCAGTGATTCTCAACTGTGAACAAAGTTACCCCTTTGGGTCATTTGATGGCTATCAGAAGGAAATATTTTGGTCTTTGAAAGGGGCAAATTCTTAAATCCAAAGTTGTAGCTCAGCAACAATATACTTGCCTGGCATGTGTGAGGCCCTGGGTTTGATCCCCAGCACAACAGAAAAAAGAAAACAATTAGAAGAGGAAATTCCATGGGCATTCAGGGATAGAGACCAGGAACTCTTATGAACATTTTACCAGACAAAGGGCTGCTGCCATGCAGCTACTACTTCATCCCTGGTTTAGAGAAATGAATGAGGTTCATCTCCAAAGGAGGATGGTACTTTGGATCTCCAAAGAGCAAAGGTACTCAGAAGACCAGCACTCACAATGGAAATAGGAGTCACTGAACTTGACCACACCCTACCATGGAAGGAGGCATCCAACATGTGGGGCAGGGAGGCACTCAGGCACCTGCAGTGTGCTCCCACAAATTTTATACTCTTCGGGGCATATAGTAACAGGAAATGATAAAAGCAGCATTAAAGTTGCTTTGGCTGACTTGCATTACTTCAGACATTCCAATTATTTTTTATTCTATGATTATTTAAGAGTTTTCCATTTTAATCATGACTATTTACTGCATTTTAGAAGTCTGTTCTGCATCAAATAATTCCACATGTATATGATGACAAGCTGAATATTCAATTTTGTGTTCTTTTTCAAAATAAATAGTCCATTCTATCTGATAAGGTGGATTGTGAAGGCCAGGCAAGAGAATAAAGGGTTCAGGAGTTGGTTCTGGTTTAAGAACACATGCCTGGCATGTGTAAGTCCTTAGTTCCATCCTTGGCATTTGCATGGCCCCCTGGACATTGCCAGGGTGACCCTGATTGCCCATGGCACTGCCAGACCCAAGTTTCAACCCTAACCAAGGTTGAAACCTGAACTATCAGGCTGAGCATTGGTGGGTGTGGCAAAGAGAGAAAGAGAAGAAAGAAAGAAGAAATTGAGGAAGGAAGGAAGGAAGGAAGGAAGGAAAGAAGGAAGGAAGGAAGGAAGGAAGGAAGGAAGGAAGGAAGGAAGGAAGGAAGGAAGGAAGGAAGGAAGAGGAAGGAAGGAAGGAAGGAAGGAAGGAAGGAAGGAAGGAAGGAAGGAAGGAAGGAAGGAAGGAAGGAAGGAAGGAAGGAAGGAAGGAAGGAAGGAAGGAAGGAAGGAAGGAAGGAAGGAAGGAAGGAAGGAAGGAAGGAAGGAAGGAAGGAAGGAAGGAAGGAAGGAAGGAAGGAAGGAAGGAAGGAAGGAAGGAAGGAAGGAAGGAAGGAAGGAAGGAAGGAAGGAAGGAAGGAAGGAAGGAAGGAAGGAAGGAAGGAAGGAAGGAAGGAAGGAAGGAAGGGAATAAATATTTTTAAAGAAGATGAATCTAGGACTGGTTCTAAGATTATTGATCCCGGTGCTAAAGTGCCCTGCTATTCAAGCACAGAAATAGCCCTGCCATTGTGGTAACAAAGGAATTTTGTCCAGGTTTCCTAGGTCTACTGTCTAGCAGGAGGCTAACTGTGGAGAGCAGCTGTGACTTCCTTTGCTAGCATCTTTTCAGATCCTGCTGCTCCTGGATGAGTTTGTAGAAAAGAGGTATGCTCTGACTGTACTCCTTTTTCTTTTAGTGATTTTTCCCACCGTTGACACCAAGCAAGGGAAGCACCATAACTGTTTTACATTTTACAAGGACCTTGGTAACATGTAAACATTGTGCCTGTTTACATTTCCAGGACGCCCCACGATGCTCCAAGATTTCAATCCCACATTACCTAGCTTACTAGGGATATTTACCTCACAGTCTCTGTAGGATCAGGGTAAGAACAGAGTGTGGCAGAATGCCTTGATAAATTGTAAGGTCAGGGCTAACCTGGCAGATTCTCCAAGCAAATGCATCTCAATAGTCTAGTGGGACCATTTGAAACATCTTCAATAGCTGGAGAAAGAAGGAAAAGACATCTATCTCCCTTAGTCTAAGCAGCTACAAATGCATGGGTTGTTAGCTGAGCTGAACAGAGAAGGCAGCTAATGAGATCAAGGTCACAGATCTGAATCCCATTTAATTCTCTCTGTGACATTGCCAGAATGTCTGTGCTTGGTACTATGGAGACTCAGAGGAACTCAAGGGGAAATTTTGGAAGAAGCGGTTGCAATTCCTTTGGATCGATTAAAAATTATGTGTGCACCAAATGTCATCTACTGCTCCATTTTTCACATATAATGTCCTGAATGTTGCTTTACAAATGGTTGTGTAAGTGGTTAAGTGATCACTTTGGTGTTAAAATGGACAATTGAGTGAAAAATGAATGTGCAACCTGTATGTTCCCACAAAGATGAGCGAATTTTTTGAATTCTACTATATTTTCCTCTCAGTAGTTTTATTTTGTCTTTACATAAATAACCTACAATGGAAAATAGATAAGAAAAGGAGTAAAATCCACTAATTTACTTTGAATACTTCCTCCATTAGTCTCTCCCTGGTAACAAGATGGTTAATGAGCACAGTCAACATACATTCATGCACATGCACGTGCGCACACACACACACACACACACACACACACACTCACCCAGCAAAAGTGCTTCTACCTTGCTTCTCCAAGTGTGATCCCTAAACTAGCATTATCAACATCACTTAGAAACTTGTTAGATGGGGCCAAAGTGATAGTACAGAGGGTAAGTAGCTTGCCCTGCACACAGCAGACCAGAGTTTGATACCCAGCACCCCATTTGGTCCCCGAGCATCACCAGTAGTGATTCCTGAATGCAGAGACAGCAGTAACCCCTGAGCACTGCCGGGTATGGCTAAAAAAATTAACATGGAAGAAAAACTAGTCAGAATTATAGAATCTCAGGCTCCTCCCACCCAAAGCTGCCTATTAACAAGATGCCCAGGTGACCAGTGCGCACATGTAAATTTTAGGACTGCCCAGAGAAATCTAGTGAAGGACCAGCCTCAGGTTTATCTAGGACATGTCTGCAGGGTCCTTCGCAGCCAGTCACCTGCTTTCAAGGCTGGTAACGCCCAGGGTTGCCTTGTAGTGGGTTGTTGTGTCTGTGGGAATCCTTTTCAGTCTATCCACATCTCATGCAGTATCACAGGCATCGAGGCTATCTAACAGGCCAGCATGAGGGAAGAGTCAACAAAGGTTTGCTTCACCAGTGAGTGAAGATCACAGGTGGCCATTGACCAGCCACATGACATATTCTGTAATTTGGGGTTCACCATTTCTTAGTGACTGACTTACCCCTAGCATCACAGAATCACAAAGTGTTCACAGCATGAAACCCTGGCAGTAGTACTACAGACTGAAGATCACTTTGGATATAGAAAGCATGAACTTGTGTATGAGTTTGCCAACAAAATAACGATAATTAATTTTTGTCATCTTTAAAAGTACCACATGTAAATGACTCTATTAAAGGACTTGAAACCTATAACTATGCATAAAACAAAGGGGAAAATCCCTTTGGTACATGCTTTTGGTATTTTATTTAATAAAACTTTCTTTTCATATTAAGTTATTAATTTTTCAATATTGACTTATTGTATTTGAGGCACCATAGTTGTGATAGTGTTTAGTGTTAATGTCTGTGATGCAGATACTGCAAGACCACCACCAGGGGAGAAGAGCTTCAAGCACTTCCTAGTTATATCATCATTTGAAATAAGCTCATATTGATAATAAACTTCTATTATAAAGACTCAATTTAAACATACGTATCAAATATTTCACCATTTTAAACCTAAACCCAAGAATAAAACAACTCTTTAAGAAGAGGGGTAGAGAGATATTCTAAACATCAAGAACATTGATCATAGACACATTTGATAATTCCACCATGTTTTTCTGTGTCATTTTTAGTGACATCTGTGTTCACAGTTAGAACTTTACTTATTTTCATTGGAGGCACACATTTGTGCTGGAAACGCTGACTGTGTAGAAGCACTCTAAATTCTGACTTCCATTTCTCTAAATTACCTCATAGACTTTGCTGTCTTATGCGATGCTTTTTCAGGACAGATAACTTAGAACAAAGGTCATAAAAAATAACAAGCACAATTTCTTTGATTTGGCAACCATCAATCAAGCCGATTGTCTTTTCCTTCTTGGACGGTTGTCTCCGGCAAGTCTTCCTGTTAGAAAATGCTTGACTGACGCCAGGTCTTCTGAGCAGACATCGACTGCTGTTGGTGGGCTTTCAATATGTGAGTCCTGCTCTTGTAAGCTCACAGAGTATGGAACGAGGGCCCTCAGGGCACCAGGATGGAAGTGCTGACTGAATAAATAAACAGGAGTGATGGGAAGGGAAGGCCAGTAATCCCGCTGGCAGCTCCAGACCTGGTGAGCAGCCGCGCTGCCCTATCTTCATGTGGCTTTGCCACAGGCCACACCACACATTCCACAGCAATTTTCACAAACACTGTTCGAGCAGGTTTATGTCTCTTCTCATTTGGTAGACACGCTCTGTGTTTACTGTGATGAAAGAGCATTGTCATTAAAGCACAAACAGCTGACACTGGGAAAAAAATTTCTTCTGTAGAAATTCCCACTTGTGACTCATTCTGTCACAAAGAAATGCTCTGGCCAATACTTTCAGAAAAAATTAAGGGCAGGAAGATAAACCTGGATTGAGTTTGTGCTGATGACAGCAAACCACACTGTGAAAGCCTGTGTTGATAAGTCCTGAAAAATTCCGGCAGATTCCAACTGCCTATAGAAACATGCATTGACATAACTTAAGTGAGGTTGATATTTGGTCCTGGACCTCTGAGATGATTTGAATATCAATTTTCTTAAAGGCAAAACCTTCTCTAAGCAAATTGGTTTTGACCTCCTATTGAAAACTTGGAAGGAAAATTCACATCAGCTTGGCATTAATCTCAGTTCAAGATGCAAACAAATCTTAAAGCTTTTGAATTTTATCCTGTTTACAGTTTTAATAGCTACCAGGTTATTTAGAAGCTAGAAGTCATAAAATCATCTTCCAACAGCCTCTCGATGTACTTTCCCAGCTAATAGACATTCCAATGACAAAATTACTTCCAATCCTTTCTTTTGCCTTTAAGACCAAAAAGAAGCTCCCCAAGAGAGAGTCTACTAAAGATGGAACTGGAAAGGCAAGGTAAGATTCATAAAATGCACCTCCTCGAGCCTTGACACAAGTTCTACTCCTGAGAACGAATGGGTGTAATTGTCATGGCTGAATATATCACCCAAATCCTATCCTTGGTGGGAAGGGATAAAAGTTCTAAAATATTTGATATAAATTTTCACTCATGTCAATCATGAATATAAATGACATTTGCTTAGAAAATAAACTCAATCACGTGCGTCAGGATGCTGTGCAAAGTTATTTATTTCGATAATGCCACTGTATATTTAGTTACTGTCAGCCATAGAACCCATTTATAGCCTTTATAGCACAAAGTTATTGCAAAAAAATTCATGCAATACATTTTTAGGTTGCTGTTCCCAAGGAATGTAGGCTAAAGTGCAGAGAGAAAGTCCACGCACTTACTGCCTTTCCAGCAAACTGTCTCTGTCTCAATGATATTCTAAAAAGAAGTTTAGTAAAACAATCATGTCATCAGACTGGAGTTTTGGAGTTTACTGTGCATCGATTTGCCTGTTTTCACTCATTTTGTTGTAATGTCATTCATTAGTTAAGAGTGAATAGTGATAACAAACTCTTACAGTAACTTGTTGGAAATAATCATTATCTAACAAAGTATAAATCTAACATTATTGTACATGCTTAATTAAACACATTATAAAAATAAAATCAATATAAGCACCTTCCTTCAATCCTACTATCAATCACTTGTATCAGTTCACTTGTCTTCTTGTTGATCATCCATTTGCTCGAGCTGGCACCAGTAGCATCTCCATAGGTCCTGTCACATGCTAGTGTAGCCCAAGGGCATCTGCTAGCTCCAGAGCCTCAAACCATTCCATCAGGTCATGGGAATGAGGTCTATAATTATTACTGGTATTTGGCATATCAAATATGACATGGTAGCTTGCCAGGCTCTGCCATGCGGGTGGGATACTCTTGTAGTCACCTCTAATCTCGAGATTTATTGATGAACACCGCTGGTGCTTTGCCTACTATCAATATTAAAACTAATTGCATTAGAAGGCATGTATTTAGAAGTATGTATATGATGTAACTAAAATGTCAAAAAGTTAGTGAAAACCTTTTCTATTATTCTCTTTTGACTAATACATTGATCCATAATTTGTGACACACTACATAGCCTTTTAGAGTTGTTGGTATTGCCGGTCAATTTATTTTATCAAGAAAAGTTTTTAAATCACACGTTTTAGTTATGATATAAATGTCAAAAATGGTGCTCCATAGCACATGGTTGTAAAATAAAGCTATATATTTTCAACATTAATTAAAGGCAAATTTAAGGCTTTACTATGGTCATTCAATAAAAAAAGGAAGGACTTACTGTATTTACAATCCCTTAATCACATTAATAAAATCTTAGTATTAGAAGTGTATTTGATATTCATAACCCAATCCCATCATTTAAAAATTAGGGGTCAGAGAGATAGTGTAGCAGATAAGGCACTTGCTTCGCATGTCACTGATCCGACTTGACCCCTGTCACCCGATGTTGCAGTACACCCTTATGGTTCCCAGCCTGCCAGAAATGATCCCTAAGCTCAGAGCCCGGAGCAAACCCTGGGTACCACAAGGAGTGGCCCCCAAAACAAAACAAAACATTAATTGAGTAAAAATTAAAAATTTGAGATACAAAGATGTTTATTGACTTTCAAAGGTAACATTCTTCTACTTCTCAAATGGTTTGGCATTTGCTCCTGCTCCAATGATAACTTTTAAGATGCACATATATAGCTTCTGTAATTCTGCCCATCTGCTGAAAGAAAATCATACACAACTTATGTCCTTTCATTGTTCAACACCATGTAGACATGCACTTTTTAACAGCAGAGACACAATCCGAGAAACGCATTGTTACGTGATTTTGTCACTAAGCAAATGTTGTGCAATATGCTCAGACAAATTTAGAAGACAGAGCCTACTGCATACTTTGGCATATAGAGTATAGCCACTCAGGACCCCCATAATACATGCATACACATATATATGTATATGTATGTATATATATATATATGTGTATATATATACATATATATAGTCACAGATGAAACAGCATTTAACCATGCATGACTGTGCTTTCTAATGCAAGCCAGCTTTAGGGTCCCATTTAACCAGATATGCTAAATCTGTTTGAAATAGAGCAGATATGAAATTAGTTTGATATGATTAAAATAGTGATACCTTTCTTGGAGTCCAAGAGGATTCTATAGTCTAAGGTCCATAGAATCCCTTGGTGTCTGTAGGAGAACTTCAGTATCTATACAGTTATAAGTTGATGCAACATTCCAACAAATAAAATTAATCAATAATCAAAATATATACCTTCACTTTCAAATAAAGAGAAATTTCTGAAGTCTTCCTTTGTGACATCTGTGTATTTTCAGTTCTTAAAAAGAATTTAGGAGGTCTTATTGAGAAAGCTCATTAATTTTCACTCATTAGATAACAAAGATCTAAATACATGAACATAAGACTACACACTAACTTCTAAAACCCATGTGATTTTAGAGAAGCAGCGGAAGAGGGTTGGGTTCTGGGAGGGAACCTGAGAACATCAGGGAGGGAAGCTGACATGGGTGGTGGAATCAATGCTGGAACATTGCATGTCTAATGCACAATGATGAATAACTGTAAATCATGGTGCCTGATGAAATAATGTTTTAATATAATCTATGCCTGATAACTCCAATTACACAAGAGAGTCCAAACCCAGGTGTTAGGTCAGGAGGCTTGGAAAGCTGACTAATATGTTTATAAATGAGCAAAAACTTAGTCATTAGTAATTTGAACACAACTCAAACTCAAGCTTGCAGCCAGTTGGCAATGGTGTATGTAAAATGAATTGGTATCTGAAGATTTTATCCAGTAGGAAGCATAATTTATTTTCAATGTTCTGAATGTATCCCAATGCTTAAAATGTTGGGTATATTCAATGTTCTAGATGTTTCACTAGCACTTTCTTTCTTTGCAATTAAACTGAGTCGTGTTATAGCTGGGTTGTGTGAACCTTTAGTCATTGCTATATGTTATAGTTTAACACAAGAACGCAAAGAATATTGTAATAGGCAAGAAAAGAAGGTAAGGGAAGGTCTTCAAGATTCTAGTTGTATACCCCTTTAATAATCTAATGAATGAATCTTAGAAAATTCTTTTGAATGCATAAAACAGAAAGACATTAAAATATTTGATCTAAATGTACCAAATAAATACTGAGACTAAATTACAGTGTAATATTAAAAAAGTCACTTGATCACTTGAATCCTGTTATTCATCGATTTGCTCGAGCGGGCACCAGTAACATTTCCATTGGACCCTATCACGTGCCAATGTAGCCCAATGGCATCTGGTTGATTCAGGAATATGAAGAGCCTCAAACCATTCCTTCAGGGTCTTGACAAGGAAGTCTGACCATCTTGTAGGTGGGCGGCCACGTATCTGTTGACATCCCATCGGATCCAGTCGGTAATGGCTCTAGTTCAGCGGTTGTCTCCAAATCTCATTACATGTCCAGCTCATCTGATTTTCAATGCCTTGGCAAACGAGACAGTGTCCCTGATTCTGGAATAGCGACGGAGGTCAGAACTCCGGATTCCTTCTTTCACTTGAGTGAGGAGTGATATGCCAAGCATAGCTCTTTCGATTCCTCTCTGGGAGACCCAAATAGCATTCTCATCCTGCTTTCCTAGGACCCAGGTCTCTGAGTCATATGTTAATGCAGGGAGAATGGTGGAGTCAAAGAGATGTGCCCGGAGCCAGAGGTTCTTAGTCCTTTTAGCTATTTCTTCGATGCCTTTGAAGGCATTCCATGCCGCTCTCTTCCTCCTGCGCAGCTCAGGTTTTAGGTCGTTCATCATGTTGATTTCTCGACCTAGGTACACATAACTGCTGCATTCAGAGATGTTTGTTCCATTGAGAGTGAATGGGGTCTCAGGAACTAGTTCATTCTTCATGAAGTACAATCAATAAATTAAAAATAAATAATAATTACTTTTTTAATAATGATAGGAAGCTATATTTCAAGATGCCCACAACTGAATTTTTCAGGAAAATAGCTCTGATTTTCATTGGTGATAAACTTACCATAGATTGTGTATACTTCTATTGTATATCTGAAATCATAAGTTTTTAAGAAGCTCAGTTTTAACTAGAGTAAGAGAAAATAAACATGCATTGTTTTCCCATCCAAGTTCATGGATCCCAAAATCAAAATTCTTTCTATGGTCTCCCAGAAGAAACAGAGTTTTGAGTTAAAGGCCCCCAATTTGAAGTAAGACAAAACCTGAGCGACACCCAATCAGGCCACAGGTGACTTGTGGGATCTTTGTAGCTGCCTTCTGTGAGTGCCATAGTATGGGAGCAAGAGTATGTTTCCCGAGCAGCTGTGGAGACTTTGACCTCCATCAGGACATGAAACTCTTCTAGAAACTTTAATACATAATCATTGTGAGAAAATGCACATGGAAGCTTGGGGAAAGATTTTTTTAATCAACTGAAGTGGTCTCATTAATGACATTAGAAATTGAGAGTGAGGCTGCATGCTGAAGATTCAGGTGGAGAAGATTCAGTTTCCTACAGAAATTTAACTGAAAAAAACAAGACTTCCCTTCCCTGGGAGTCCGGGGTTATGCATTTCTACATCATTTAATACTGAAAAGATCTATGAAAATCCCATCAACACTGTTATTAATTATAGTACTAAAATTGGGGGAACTTTTCAGTGACAGTATTTGATTTCCTGAGGATTTAAATATATAAATTATACTCATAAGTCCTTAAAAAAGTTAATTTTTTTCTTAGTAAGAAATGGGAATTATCCCTTTTAGCTAAGCTCCTAGGTAAAAATAGAAAATCATTTAGATATTTTTTCATTGATCTAAATCATTCAAATCTTAGTTTTATATACTACATGTTACACATTTACTTCAATGTTCTTTTTAATTTTATGACCTATCAGTCCTAACTGGATACAGTATATTCTAAATTATATGAACTTCAAAAGCCTCCTCGAATCAGTTATATGATTTGGGACAAGCTATTTATCTAAGATTTAACTTACTTAACTATTAAGTGGGCTTGAAATAATCATAGTGACCAGCAGAGTCTTGAGAGTTTGAAATAAAATATATAATGGCCATAAGTGCCTGGAACAGAGCAACACTCATAAATAATATCACTGTTTCTCTTATCTTCAAAAGCACTGACAGTTTTGGTTTGGGGGTGAAAGAGCTTCATTGCTTAATTATATCTAATTCACCAAATGACTTATAAACTTGGAAAAAGTTTATAAGTCGCCTTCTCAAGGTAACTACTAGTTGAAACCCAGAGATAAAAAAAAAATAGGCCTAAATACTTCCACATATTAGTCAACTAAATATTACTAAATTACGGAGCGGGGAGAAAAGGTTGCAAAGTTTAAGATTAGAACTCCCAGAATGACCAACAACTGGGAACTCTTTGGCACCATTGCAGCAACATGGGAAGATACCTTCATTGGCGACATCGATGAAGAATACAACCTCCATGATTGTGCGAAGAATCAGCACCTCCATGATTGTGCGAAGAATGCCGAGAGAGAAAGACACAAAAGAACGCCTGTCTTCAGAAACTCTCGAGCTCATTCACCAACGTGGCAAGGCGCGAGCCTCAGGAGACCAAATGCTAATGACCAAGCTTGCTAAACAGTGCAGAGAAGTAATAAAAGAAGACCTCAAAGACAGAAGAGCAGAAATACCGGAAGATACAGCAGAAGCCGGGAAAAGCATTCGCACCGCCCGCCTGTCCTTCGCCAACTATAAGACCAAGATGACTGCCCTCCGGCGCCCTGATGAATCTATCACATCTTCCAGAAAGGCAATGGAAAAGATGATCTGTTGGAGGACAGATTTAGCTAATCTGGGAGCTTTGTTGTTTTGCCCACACCCAGCTTAATCTTATTTAAGTCAAGGTTCATTCTAATGAGACCTCTCTTCTATGTAAACACTGCTAGAGGGTGTGGCAGTTACAGAAGTCACCTTGATTGAATAACTTCTGACTTATACATCTACTAAGACTTCTATGTTTTCTAGATTGGGCACAGCTCCTCTTTATACCCACTGCACCCAACGTGGGACAGTTAGAATTTACCAGGAGACTACCACCCTGGCTATGTTGAGACTATAGGAAGACTATAGGATCATACTAGTTTGCTCTAAGCAGGCAAGAGTGACCCTTTCAGTACATGAGAACAAGATACTCAGAATCACCCTGGTGCAGATAATAATAAGAAGGACCTTGTGGGTACCATCTAGATTACATGAAGCTCATGAAGTTAAGATGTATTACTTTATATCAGCCCTCTCTCTCTCCAGTGTTTTACATAAGAGATAATCTCCTTAATCCTTGGCATAACCTTTGTTTATACCTGCAATAAGGTGTGGCATTACACTCTGTTTAGGGTTCTTTGTTGACATGAAAACCTCCCGATTGGATTACTTTGGTGTATATAAGGGGCTGACTTGAGGCCCCTTCACCTTTTGCCTTTTGGTTCCTCAGCCTTCAGCTTTTGGCTCCTGCGGCTTTTCGGCTTTTGGCTTTTGGCCTTTTGCTCTTTGGCCTTTTTGCTCCTTCTTCTGGGTAGGACTCAGCTCGGTTGAGATCCTCTCTCTCTTTGGTGGGAAACTTAGGCTCTTTTGTATGGTCTAAGTTTGGACCAGAGCTAGAGTTTGTTCATTATATTGGATTGCTGTGGAAGAGCTTTTGTACTATTAAAAAGCCATTTTTGGAACTGCACCGGATTTGTGAGTTTTCATCTTTTCTCCCGGCGTCTTCGGAGGTAGAAGACAACCTCTGTCCTGACACTGTCGGGGACCCCGGCGGCATTCCCCGACAATGATCCATGACTTCTACTCATATCTCTTTGATAGCCACATCCACCTGCCCACATACCAAATTCCACAGGATGGATATGTCATTCCTAACGTTCTCCCTTCTGAAATCTGACATGCCATCTCGTTGGTAAAGAAGGGAACAGCACCAGGCCCAGACAAAGTCAGACCCGAACACCTGAAGAATCTGCCATCGGTACTCATCAATACACTAGCTCGGCTCTTCACATGCTACCTGTCCGAATGCAAGGTGCCCTCCCAATGGAAAACCAGCAGGACAGTTCTACTGTTCAAGAAGGGAGACATTCACGACATCGGCAACTATCGTCCCAATTGCCTATTATCTGTCATCTACAAGCTGTTTACACGAGTCATCCTGAACAGGATTAGCAGAACACTAGATGATGGACAACCATGCGAGCAAGCACGCTTCTGGAAAGGATTCAGCACAATCAACAATATCCACACGGTAACCAAGCTCATCGAGGTTTGTAGAGAGTACAAAATGCCGCTCTGTCTCACGTTCATTGATTTATAGAAAGCCTTTGATTCTGTGGAGACTGAAGCAGTCATTGAAGTCCTAGCCAAACACGGTGTTCAAACCCAATACATCAAGATCCTTCGTGAGCTTTATTACGGATTTACCACTAGGATCTCACCATTCTACAAAGAAGTGATCATTAATGTGAAAAGAGAGGTTCGACAGGGTGATACCATTTCACCAAAACTCTTTGCCACTCTCGAGAACATCATGTGACAATTAGAATGGGAAGGAATGGGAGTGAAGATAGATGGTCGGCAACTACACCACCTCCGCTTCGCTGATGACATCATTCTAATAACGCCAAACATTAGCCAAGCAGCACAAATGCTGACTGACTTCGACCAAGAATGTGGAAAGATAGGTCTACAGCTGAATCTAAAAGAAAACCATGTTCATGAAGAATGAACTAGTTCGTGAGGCCCCATTCACTCTCAATGGAACAAACATCTCTGAATGCAGCAGTTATGCGTACCTAGGTCGAGAAATCAACATGATGAGCGACCTAAAACCTGAGCTGCGCAGGAGGAAGAGAGCGGCATGGAATGCCTTCAAAGGCATCGAAGAAATAGCTAAAGGACAAAGAACCTCCATCTCCGGACACATCTCTTTGACTCCACCGTTCTCCCTGCATTCACATATGACTCAGAGACCTGGGCCCTACAAAAGCAGGATGAGAATGCTATTCGGATCTCCCAGAGAGGAATCGAAAGTGCTATCCTTGGAATATCACTCCTAACTCAAGTGAGAGAAGGAATCCGGAGTTCTGACCTCCGTCGCTATTCCAGAATCAGGGGCGCTGTCTCGTTTGCCAAGGCATTGAAAATCAGATGGGCTGGACATGTAATGAGATTTGGAGACAACCGCTGGACTAGAGCTATTACCGACTGGATCCCATGGGATGTCAACAGATCACATGGCCGCCCACCTACAAGATGGTCATACTTCCTTGTAAATACTCTGAAGGAATGGTTTGAGGATCTTCATATTCCTGAATCAACCAGATGCCATTGGGCTACATTGGCACGTTATAGGGTTCAATGGAAATGTTACTGGCGCCCGCTAGAGCAAATCGATGAATAACAGGATTCAAGTGATCAAATATTACTAAAACCTGGAAATGGGGCCAGAGAGATAGTACAGCAAGTAGGGCATTTGTGTTGCATGCGGTGACCCAGATTTAATCTCCTGCACCCCATATGAGTCTCTGAGTCCTGCCAGAAATGACCCCTGAATGTAGCCAGGAGTGACCCTGAGTGCTGTAAGTATGACCCCCAAAACAAAACTAAATTACCCTGTGTTACAATTAAAAGAATAGATTTTGTTTCATTCTCTATAACTCTAATTTCAAACTTCCTTTTTAGATGCTATGCTTTTTTTTAATGTGGAGAGGTAAAAAGTGGTATAATTCTCTCAGAATCACTGAAGCTACAAATAGAACTAGTATTCCGTTCATAAGGAAAAAGAATGCTTCTGACCATAATGATGCTGGAAATATCCTCTACACATATACTGCTACATATCCTTAAGGTCAACAAATGATTTCATGTTGATCCAATAACAATTACAAAACACTTAACATTTTATACAACCTCACATAAGGAACAAAATATCTTACAAGACAATATAGACCCTATATTAGGGACCAAAGCTATATATACAGAAATAGCACATGTGCTTCTGTGTCTGACTTTTGTTTTTGCATCTTTATGTTACTGATATGTTACAGTAATCATTTCCAGAATCAAACTACTTCCATCCAAATTTGAGATCATTCATTTCTTAGCGGGGTGTTGACCTGGTGCCAGTGATTTGCTTTCCTGTGTTCACGTACTCAACTGGTGAATGATCATAAAAATTCATCATAATATCCACCTTATAGGGTAGTTAGAAAGCGGAAATATAATATGTATGAAGAATTTATAACAGTTCCTGGCATTAAAAGCATTTGTTGAGTGAAAATTTAAAGAATCAGCTTAATAACTATCTAGAGAAATAATAGAAGCATATTAAGTAGTTATTACTACTTAGTAGAGCCCATGATACCCTTGGGCTCTACTAGCATGAGACAGGACATATGGAGATGTTACTGGGGCCGCTCGAGCAAATCGATGATGAGCGGGAGACAGTGATACAGTGATACTACTTATAAGTGTTCTGATATTTCAGCACTAATATATCAAGAGCAATAATCACTATGTCATAGATTTTGCTCATAATTAATAATGTCCACATAACATTTTCATATTTCAACTTCAAACATTACTATAATATGTATAACATGACCATAAACACAACACACACAAATACACACACTTCTGAAGATCAAGATTGAAAAGATCTAATAGCAATCTTCATTCATGTCTATGCCTGACATGAGTCTATCTCCAAAATATATTATCTAATATTTAATATATAATATACACATGCACATTCTATATTGGCATTATATAATCTCCTACCTAGTTTTCTCAGTAAAGAGAGATAACATAACCATATAAAACATTCACAATATACATAACTTTTCCTGAAAAAGCCAATGGGAAGATGTCACAGCATCTGAGAAAAAAAAAATTCTTCTACATTATCTTCTTTCCTGAAAAATACCTTTCCAATCTGTCTTTAATTTCTTCCCCTGAAATAATAAATTATAAAACAAATGTCATATGATTAGAGGGAAATATGAGACTAAGAAAAATTCAATACATTGACATTTGCCTATTTAGAACATTGCCAAATGCCAAATTTTCTGAACTAACTGGTATTTGTTATCAGAACTTCCAGGGATCTTTCATCTTAGCTACACAAGAGTGATCTGGAGCATTTGTAACCCTCAAGCACACACTTTGAAAGCTATTATTACATTCATTTATATTCAATAATTGCTTATAGGTGTCAGATACGGCATGTGATTCTGGAGGCTATAAGCAGAAATGAAAGTGGTCTCTATAATTAAGAAGCTTATGATGTGCAAGATATTAAGAAAACAGGATTTAAAAATGTGCCCTGCTTTATCAACTTTCTCACATTGTTTTTTAAAACTAAAAGGTTTTTAACCATTAGAAAACTTGTAGGAGGATGCATGAGTGAACAAACAATTGTTAAGAGTATTCTCAGAGAACCGGCCATTTAGGCAGGATGTGGGAGGGGGAGGGAAATTGGGGACATGGGTGGTGGTTGAGGGGGCACAGGTGGAGGGCGGGGTGCTGGAACACTGTGTGACCGAAACCCCCAAGCGTGAACTAGCGTTGTAATTGTATATCTCACGGTGGTATAATAAAATGTTAAATAAATAAATAAATAAATAAATAAATAAATAAATAAATAAATAAATAAATAAATAAATAAGAGTATTCTCAGAGGAGTTGGCAGGAGAGAAGAGTGGAGCGGACCCTACCTTGCAGGCAGCTAACTCTGCTTCCATCCCAGACAACACATACAGTGCCCTATTTACCGCCCAAGAGAGATCCCTGGGCACAAAGCAAGTAACCCCTGATCACTGCTGGCTGTGCCCTCCTTACCTGCCAAAAAAGTGTTCCCAAAAATGCTTATGGTTTGAGTATGTTTATCCTCTGTCTTATTAGTATTTAAAGGATTTTCCTTCTCCAAAAACACAAAATCAATAACACTCAATTTCAGAGGTAAGCAATTAACTAAGTAATTGATGGAAGAATAAAAAATTATTTTTAAACTAAGGGTTTTGTTTATTTTCATTTATTTTATTTATATTACCTCAATAATTAAAATTTCAAAAAAAAGATTGATATTTGTTGTGAAGACTAAAAAGAGAAAAATATATAGCTTTAAAAGGGTTAAAATGACTTACAGACAGCAGATAAAAATAAAGGGAAAGCTCTGATCACCATATCTGAGGGTGATAGAAGAAAGGGAATAAACAGCTGAATGAGCCACGTGGTCCAGAACAGGCTTTTTTCAGGAGATAGAAGTAATATAGACTATTCTGAGCATGTAAATAAAATGTAGGAAAATATAAAAATGATAGAAATATCTCCCAAGAAAGAGTAGACTGCTTATGAGCTAATAAATTTTCATATTTGAAAGCATGAGACACTGAGATAAATTTTAAAACTGCAACAAAAGGTTTTTTTCATTTATTTCATGACACAGTAATTAGTACTTTGGCACCTGAGGTCCATGCTAACATGGAGAATGGACAAGAGATTTTTGCTTCTTTACTTTCAGTATTCTATAATTGCATCCTTTAGCAGCAAATTTGCATGCTGAAAGTGCAATCCTTTTTGAATGCTTCAAATTAGGGCATACATTGAAAGCAAAGAAAGTAAGAAAAACAGAGAGGAGCAAGGTTTTTTGAGGTGGGGGCTCAGGGGGGCGGACAACCAGCAGTGCATAAGGCTCACTACTAGCTCTGTGCTCAGGGATCATTCCTGGTAGGTCTCAGGGACCAAGACAATACTGGGGATTGAACCCTAGCTCTGTTGTATACAAGGCAAGAGCCCTGTACCAAGGTTTTTAAAACATTTAATAAAAAGAAAAAATTTGACTTCAAAAAAGGGACAAGTGTTGTGTTACAATCACTATCACTATCACTATCTTCCCATTCATCATCTATTTGCTAGAGCGGGCACCAGTAATATCTCCATAAATCCTGTCTCATGCTAGTAGAGCCCAAGGGCATCTGCTTGCTCCAGGAACATAAAGAGCCTCAAACCATTTTATCAGGTCATGGGAATGACCCAATATAGTATTACTGGTACCTGGCATATCAAATACAACATGAGCAGCTTGCCAGGCTTGCCATGGCAGAATGATAGAGCCTCACAATCCTTCTGACCTTTGGGGTTTAAGCAGGAGGTGTCAGAAAAGTTACCACAGGGATAACTGGCTTGTGATGGCCAAGTGTTGTGTTACAATGTCGAACTAAAATCTATATAATGTTAAACTAATGTAGTTCAATATAATAATGAGAAGGAAGGAAGGGAAGGAGGAGAGGAAAGGAAGGAGGGAGGGAAAGAGGGAGGGAGGGAGCGAGGTAGGAAGGAGGAGAGGGAGGGAAAGAAGGGAGGAAGGGAGAAAGGGAGGAAGGGAGGAAGGAGGGAGGGAGGGAGGAAGGGAGGAAGGGAGGGAGGAGGAAGGAGAAAGGAGGAGAGGGAGGAAGGGAGGAAGGGAGAGGGAGGGAGGGAGGGAGGGGAAGGAAAGGAGGGAGGGAGGGAGGAAGGAAAGGGGAGGGAGGAGGGAAGGAAGAGGAAGGAGGGAGGAGGGAAAAGAGAGAGAGGGAGGGAGAAAGGAAGAGAAGGGAGGGAGGGAGGAAGGAAAGAGGGAGGGGAGAGGAGGGAGAGGGGGAGGGAGGGACAAAAACTTGTCCCTTTTTGAAGGAAGGAAGGAAGGAAGGAAGGAAGGAAGGAAGGAAGGAAGGAAGGAAGGGAAGAAGTCATTATCCCAAATGTAGAAGGCCAAAGGTACACAAAGTTGTCCTTCAGAAGTTCAAGGAAAGCAAAAGCTAAAGTTTTTTTACACTGCAAAAAAGTGTGAAAAATAACCTGGTCTGATACAAAGGGATTTGGGGTATACAGGATAAATTCTGGTTTTGATCATGTCACATAGCTACAGGGGAGATCCAGGAATAAATTTCCCCCTCTATTCCAGCTTCAGGGCTTATCCCATGGGTTTTCAATCATAAATTTATACCCTAGTCATATACCAGTAATTAAGTTGTGACTGTGAGAGATATTTGCTGTTGGTGAACCTTGAACACAGACCTTAGATCCGAAGATGAAGATGATAAGATAAGATATAAAAGACCATCTCCAGAGCGATCAGTTCAGTTTCCCATTTACTCCCGGAGTTGCTATACTTTTGGCTAGGGTAAAGACTGGTGTTCACCAGAAGCACTTACTTGAAACCATAGTTTTGTGGCTGGGGAACGAAGCTGGAACTGATTCTGGTTCTTTACTTATCGCAGCCTGTGATCGTGTTCTTCAGCAACATGCTGGATGCTAATGTCTACGGGGTTTTTTCTTTTATATGATATCTGAATTTAAAGCTCTAATCCTCTCAAATAATTTATCTTTCTAGTAAGAACATCTTTTGTGTGTGTATGTTGGGGTGAAGGCCGGGACTGAAGAGCACCAGGACTTACTATTGGCTCTGTGACCAGGGATCACTAATGGCAAAGCTACCATATGGGGTATAAAGAATTGATGCCAGATTAGTCATGTACAAGTGCACTGCCTGCTAGACTACCTCTCTTCCCAGGTTATTTTTTCAGTTCTTCTTAATTATTTATTACGGAAACTTCCTTTGGAAAACAGCATCTTAACATTTCAAAATTAATCACTTGTTCTCATCCACAATTAAACTTCTTTAAGAAATTTAACATTGGCATTACGGACTACATGAAAGAGACAGATTTTGACTTGCTACTGAATTCTATTAAATCCCCTATTTCCTTATAAATTTTCATCATTTGTTTTCTTTTCTCTAATTTTATTACTCTAAATCACTGTAATACAGTTGTGTTAGAAGCAAGAAAATTAATATTAAACTTTTAAAAGTAAAAATGAGGCACCTGGAGTTTAAAATTACTTTTCTTAGATGGAGCTCTGAATGCGTTTCCTGGCCATTTTTTTGTACCGTCACAAGAACCGAACTGCCTTACAATCATGTACACACAATTCAGAAATAGGAAAATACCAAATTGAACAATGATATCCTTATTGAGTGTAAGTTCTTTGTTTCCTAGATCCTAGAATATGTTTCCTGTGTGTCGGGAAAATACTCAGTGCAGAAGAGTCCAGTTTGCCCCCACAGAGTGCAGGTCTCTGCTTCTGCGCTGCTCACACGCAATGGCACTGAATTCTCCTCAAAATCTTTCTTTCCGCATTTCACCAGGTCTGCTTGTCCTGCTAAGTCTGACATTAAAACTTGGTTTTCATGACACTGTTTCAATTTTCAACAAGTTCCAATTGTACAGCTCAGCAATTTGCAACTCTGAGAGGTTGCTGATACAAAATGTGGACTCACTTCCCTCATCTTCTTTGAAAGTAGTGACTGATGTACAGCTAAAAGTTTCCCAAACATGCATGGACTATTTGTACCAAGAGGGAGAACACTGATAGATATAGAAAGAACATCAACAAATTATGTGTGTTATGTGCGTTTTTTTCATTTGCTTGGTTTGCTATTTTCCAAGATTCTGTTAAACTCCAAGTACTTAGATTCTGTCAAAATCTAATTATCTAGATTCATCAACGAAGGGACATAAAGTCATATAAATCCACTGAGAATGGTGGTGACATTCTCTCAGTGGTGGGGGGACAGTCAATCTCTGGTGGCAGATGAGGTATTGATGGATGTGTGAAAAAGAATGACTAGGGGCTGGAGATGATATGCAGAGGGTAGAGAAAGTACTTGCCTCGCATGAGGGCCCCCTGCACCCCATATGGTACCCTGAGCACTGCCAAAAACTGTCATCATTTGTTTACTTTTCTCTAATTTTATTTCATTTTATTTAATTTTATTTATTTTTATTTATTTTTATCTAATTTTATTACTCTAAGTCACTGTGATACAGTTGTATTAGAACCAAAAAAATATTAATATTAAGCTACTAGATGTAAAAATCAAGGCCGCTATGGTTTAAGAATTTTTTTTTTCTTAAATGGGGCCACTGAGTATATTTCCTGCCCTTTTTAATGTACTTTAGCAAGAACCAAATTTTCTTGCAATCATGTGTACATAATTCAGTGACTGAAAAATGTCAAATTAGGATTACAATGTCCTTATTTGGCATAAATTCTTCCATTTCCTGGGTCCTATACTATTTCCCCTGTGTAATGTAGAGTTAAACATTCAGTGCAGGTCTTATCTTGCACCAGCAGTGACCAGAAGTAAGCCCTGAGCACTACCAGGTTTCCACCCTCAAAAAATAAAAACTATTATTAACAGCATTGTAATCCTGGTACTCCAATAAAAATTCTGTTTCCAAAAAAAAAAAAAAAAAAACAATGAAATTCTCAGAGGGGCCTAAAAAAGACAGGATTTGCATTTGAGAGGACAAGCATAAAAGGATTTTCCCTGGAAGCCACTAGTAAAGAAGGGAGTATCCCACAGATGGTAATCCCAGCAGGGAGATAGATTAGAAGGTTGGGTGCTCTTGGCTCAGAACCTCCCCAGCATTACTTTCCTAGTGACCAAACTCCCAAGCCCTGCTCAGTATTATTCCCCAGTCCACGGTGCTCTTTAAAGCCCTCATGGATCATGTTTCTTTACTTTTAATTTACTCTTTAGGGCTCTATTAAGAGATTAAATCCTCTAAAAGACCAATCCATAGAGACCTTGGACCCTTGTGATTATGTGGATTTCTTATTATGTTTTCCTTGGAAAAGAAACAAAAAGATCAAGCCCCATGTGTTAGAAAGATAGCTACAGTATAAAGCTAATTTGAAAGCGAAAAGACAAAAAGGTCCACAGGAACCAGACTTTTATAATGCAACTGATCATTGTTAACTTTTTGTCATAGAGTAGATGAGAAATGTTAACAATTACCAGAAAAAGACATGAGATGAGTCCATGAAAGCAAACCCGCCTGCATGTTTCCATCTATGGAAATCACTGTCACCACACAACAGCACAGGGGAGGGCTAGTTCAGAAGCAGTGTCAGCACTCATGGGCCTTTTGCAGGCGGGGGTGTGGGGGCGGCGAGATGGGAGAGCGGGTGTGGCTCAAAACAACCCAAGACAACACTCTCCTCTTGAGGAGCACGCTCTGTGCCTCATGCCAGCAGTTCTCCTGGGATATTTCCAAGTGAGATGCATGTGGGAAAGTGCAGGATGCATTTGACCACAAGGACATTCCTGAAGAACGTTGGGTTGGTGAGAATAGAAAGCCATCTCGGGCAATAACACTCAAACCAACAAACATCTCATAATCCTGCCATGTTTTGAGCTAATGGGAAAGGAGGGAAGCCATGCTGCATACGTTCACTCTTCAAGAAGGTCACTTAGAGCCCTCCAGAGAGGTGCGATGGGTACAGTGCCCAGGACACGAACAAGGCAGGAACATTCAATGAGCAGAATTATCTCCATTAGTGCCTTTATCTCAGCTTGCCTAATTGATGCCTAGAGCCATTTGCTATCACTGCTTGCTCTTTGGTTGGTCCAGGAAAGAGGAGGCCATGCACATATGTGGAGAAGTGTCTCAGAGACCCAGGGCCACTGTTCAGTAGCATACATTGAATGTAAGCATCAATGCAGATGTCCCCAGTGTCACCCAGGAAACCTGAATATCTCCATGAACCCTTTCCACACATGAGAATCAGGAAATGAAGAGGCTTTTGAGCAATATTGCAAGCCATTGCTATATTACATTTTAACTCTTATAATAATTTCACTATCATAAATTTCTATTAGAAATCATAATAGTTATGGGCTGGACATGACAGGTAATGCTATTTGGAGACAACCGCTGGACTAGAGCCATTACCGACTGGATCCCATGGGATGTCAAAAGATCACGTGGCCGCCCACCTACAAGAAGGTCAGACTTCCTTGTCAAGACCCTGAAGGAACGGTTTGAGGCTCTTCATATTCCTGAATCAACCAGATGCCTTTGGGCTACATTGGCACATGATAGGGTCCAATAGAAATGTTACTGGCACCCGCTCGAGCAAATCGATGAATAATGGGATTCAAGTGATCAAGTGATCGAGTGATCATAATAGTGAAATAACACCAAGCATTAGCCAAGTGGCACAAATGCTGGCTGACTTCGACCGAGAATGTGGAAAGATACATCTACAGCTGAATCTAAAGAAAACTATGTTTATGAAAAATGAACTAGTTCCAGAGGCCCCATTCACTCTCAATGGAACAAACATCTCTGAATGCAGCAGTTACGTGTACCTAGGTCAAGAAATCAACATGATGAACGACATAAAACCTGAGCTGTGCAGGAGGAAGAGAGCGGCATGGAATGCCTTCAAAAGACAAACAATCTCTGGCTCCGGGCACATCTCTGACTCCACCATTCTCCCTGCATTAACATACGCCTCAGAGACTTGGGCCCTACGGAAGCAGGATGAGAATGCTATTTGGGTCTCCCAAAGAGGAATCAAAAGAGCTATGCTTGGAATATCACGCCTAACTCAAGTGAGAAGGAATCCGGAGCTCCGACCTCCATCGCTGTTCCAGAGTCAGGGAAGCTGTCTTGTTTTCCAAGGCATCAAAAATCAGATGGGCTGGACATGTAATGCGATTTGGAGACGAGGGATTGGACTAGAGCTGTTACCGACTGGATCCCACGGGATGTCAAAAGATCACATGGTCGCCCACCTACAAGATGGTCAGACTTCTTCGTCAAGATCCTGAATGAACAGTTTGAGGCTCTTTGTATTCCTGAAGCCACCAGATGCCATTGGGCTACACTAGCACATGATAGGGTCAAATGGAAATATTACTGGTGCCTGCTCAAGCAAATTGATGAATAATGGAATGTCAAGTGATCGAGTGATCAAGTGATCATAAGTTTCTAATATTACAGTATCTCAGGGAGTTAGGATGACAACTCCAAATGTGTATAATTGTTACCACTCCCACAGTCAGTGGTCCTGGGTCATCCCACCGCCAAAACAGACCCAATCTGCTCACTATTCTCTCCCCTTAACCTTTTTCCACAGAATGTATCTAGATGAAGAATAGTTTCCAGTGAAAGGCTAAAATGATGACTTGAATTGACATAAACAGGATCATATATTGGAGGTATTGACCGAAAGTGAAGACACGTTCATGATTGCTACCACAAATTCCACATCAACAACCACAAGAGGACCTATGAGTAGATCAAGTCTACTGGCATAGATGTGCAAAGGGAGCTGAGGTTGAGCCTCCCCAGATGGGCGGAGGCTGGGGGAAGGCCAGTCAAACAACCACACTTGCCAATCTGTGTGGAAATCAGGAGATTGTTCTCAGTGACCTGCATCTTCCAAAAGTCCTGGCAAGGCTGTACAGGGATCACATGGGATCACAGGGATTGCAGGGATCGCCATGCAGAGGATCACAGCTTTTTTCACTGCAACTCCAATTTTGTCTGGTCTAGAGTAACTGAGCAAAACCGTATATGCCAGGGAAGGAGTACTCACAGTGGAGAAACCGAGATACCAATCACCACTTCATGTGGAGAAGCAGGAGACAGAGGGCGTGGTGGGAGCGGAGCGCAAACCCCAGACAGCTGGACCACCTGAACTTCTCCCCCAACTTCTCTGGAGATATAGGAGTGTTTGATGCCAGAACCTCTGCCAAGACCTCTGCTTCTAAACTCACCTCCCTACCAACCTGGAGCCTCTAGCAGGCCTTGAGAAGGTCTAAAAGCAATTTCAATCCTGACACCATCCAAACACCAACCCTGAGCTTAGTAGATTCACAGCCTTGAGACACCATATGAACAATCCAGTGTTGCCCTATTTGCCTGACACCCCAGAAAGGAATCTATGTGACATTCTCAGCAAGGAATCTGTGCAATACATCCACAGATAAGTTCCTGGCCCCCTTCTCTAGCTCCCTTGTGTGACAGATGTATTGAAGAAGCCTGATCATGCCATGAGAGTGAATGACAAGAGTGGTTCGTGGGCTTAGTTAAGTGCAAGACCTGCAGTAGGAAATGGGCAATTCATTCTGAAACAGAAAGCAGAAAAAATGGTGAGGAATGCTGGAATGACACTATATGCTCCTCATGAGGCTTATGAGAAAAAGTGCATTTTAAAACTCCAGGGAACTTCCAGAACCACAGATAAGAATGAACAATCTGCCAATATGTTGTTTCAAAGGCAGAGCATAAAAAAGGAGTTTGGTTTAAGTCTAGAGGCAAATGTTGCCTCTAGATGCCAAAAGTAATTGTTATACAATATGGGATAAACATTGGGACTCTCCCAGAATCAATTTTACATATGCACTGTGGTCATTTCAAATCAACTCAATGGAATGACAACGGAAAACGACTGTAAGGGAATGAGAATATAAAGTGTCTAGACCTTGAGATTTTTGTATTCTCAGATGTTGAACGGTTACATATGATTTGAAAAATAAGGCAACCCAAGTTTTCTTATTTATGTTAAAACATTCTTTCAACTAAAGTCAAACAAAATAAAGACCAAGTGATACATTTTATGAGACTTTATGACAAAGGATAGCTACTTGTCTTCCTCTCTTCCAAGTTGATTCTGAACATCATATTTATTAATGTAAAATCCATTATAGCATTTGAGGAAAGTGCATTTTGTTTAAAAAAAATGAAACTTTTCCCATCTCACTGACATCACTCTCATAATCCAGAAATTTTGCAAATATCAACAGTGGCACATTATAAGCTGATATTCTAAGTCATAAAGAAAGACATTTATTCTCACTGTGTGCCAGAAGTTTAGTTAAGTGTTTTCTCTGATTTTAAATTGGTCAACCACACTTCTAAATACAAACCCGAAGTTTTCAAAAAGAAGAAAGAAATAAATGCCTATCTGAGAATCTAATTATCTTGGCTCCAGCAACTGTCCCATTGAGTTTGGATGTAAATATGATTCTGTCTGGCTGGAGGGGTTGCCCGTTGCTTTTGGTACCGGTTGGAAGGCAGACTGGGTTAACCTGTTGGGTTTCTCAAAGGGATACTGCTCTGTGATGAAAGCAATATTATATTCTAAACATTGTTGAAAGCCCTAAAGAACACATCAACACACTAAATAGAAAAAACACAACCCCAAAAGAGGCCTGTCTTTTTTAAGTTTACATTCTGCAAAACATAAATTTATTGATGCCTTTGGAGAGAAAGAAAACATTTTATTTTTTTAAAGTTATGTTTCTGAAAATTTCCCAAAAGGAAATAAATTAGGCCTTATGATGGTCAGATTAGATTAGTAGCAAGATGGGTGATCCTCCAGGGCAGCAAAGTCAACCCCCTGAGCAACCAGACCTATGGTCCAGACAAAGCAGGTGATTCTTTACCTGAGTTCCCTGTGTGTGGTAGGTAACCATACACCATATGCAACAATTTTGTAGACACGTAAGGATGGGCCTGGGGTTTCCACAATGCTTCCAGTTCTCACACTGCCATTTCTCAGCCCTAGAAAACTCATTCCTGCTCCCTAGAGCCCAGTTCCTTTTTTTTTCTTTTTTGGGTCACACCTGACAATGCTCAGGGGTTTCTCCTGGCTCTGCACTCAGTAATTACTCCTGACAGTGCTCAGGGGACCATACGGGATGCCAGGGATCAAACCCGGTCAGCCGCATGCAAGGCAAATGCCCTACCAGCTATGCTATCCTCGCCCCGAGGCCCAGTTTCTTGAGCTGTGAGATGAGATCCCAAGTCTTCCTCCAAGGGGTGGATGAGGGAACTAAGTGGATTCCAGTAAAGAGAGGACTTGGTTCAGTAAAAGCACTTGTAAGCATTAATAAATCCTCTTGTGATATGAGCAAGAACATTACTACTACTATCCAATTTATTTGTCTTACAAAGGTCAACGTCTTTGCAAATATTAATGCTTAATATGGATTCTAGTACAAAGCCATCGACTCTATTGCCTTGCAAAAGGATGAAAATAGTCTTATACCCATATGGCACATGTACCAAATGCACACTCTCCTGTACACACATGAAAAGGAATAAGAAAATAGTGTGCATACCTAATTGCTCTTGTTCACAATTATCAACCTCATCCAACATTGTTGCCACATTTCACAGAAGAGACATGAAGGGTCAAAGAAGCAGGTGAATAGAGCCAACATCACAGTTTGCAGAAATGGTTAAACATGAACCTTTATCCTTGTCTTTCTATTGTGACATGTACCCAGCTGTTCTGAACTTCTCATTTCTAGTCAACAGTGTTTATTCACTTGAGTTCTATAGTACTTTCTAAGACTTTTACCTGAAGATATAACCATTATCATTTGAAACTTCCCACCCAACGCCATGACCTAAAAGCATGGAGATTCTCTGTTAAATTATTTACATTCACTGGGAGTCTCTAACTGGCTAAAACTCCTCAAATTCTCAGTCCATTGAGGGCATCTACAATTCCATCTTTGAGATTGCATGCTTTATTCCTCTAGATTATCAAGCTATGTTAGACACTTGTGTTGTGATGTGGGGCCAGTGAATGAGTAAATGAAATATCAGCTGATAATGGTGTGAGCTGGGCTAAGGATTTATGAATGAGCAGTTCCTTCAGATAGTTACAATCACCTACCACCTACTCTTCTGCTACACTTAATGGATCCCCAAAGTGAAAACAGAGTGTACACTTCAACGAGATTAAGAAACAAGTGGTAAATGTATTCGCTTGCAAAGAGGTTTTAGTTTCCTTCACTTGTATATCACATTGCTATAAAAGAAAAAGTTTTCCATTGAGAGTCGCTTGATTTGGTTGAAGACCCATCATGACAAGAGTTTAACTTCTCATGCAAGTCACTGCAAAATCACTCACACAACCCACACTTTGGACGACTTGAATTTTCCTTATGACCTACATAAAGGCGCAAACAGAACCCACTTTGTCCAGAGTTGCATGGATTTCCCCCAACATCTTAACACAAAGAATAATTGGTAGTGCCCAGAAGTGGTACAAGGAAGTCTCCAAATAACTAGCAACATACCCACTCTAGAATGGATCAATTTGCTGTTTATCTATACTAATAAGTTGGAGTTTCTAAACTTGACCTTGAAGCTATAGTTACCAAAGATATGTTACTTTTTAGTGCCACATTTTCATTTCCTTCCAGCCAGCATTGCAATAACTGGAGTTTCAGCAACTTATTCCTCATTAAATGCCCATTAGAAACACCTTCTCCCTCTGTATGTTTTGGATGATAACTTAGATTTCTGATCCACATTGCCTTTTTTATAGCACTTTCAGTGTTTGACTGATAATTGTACTTTGGTTCTTTTTCATAAGAAAGCTGAATTTTTATTTTTCTTGTTTTGTTTTTGTTGTCAATATTCCAGATTGAGTTTTATGTAAATGCTTCTTGGATAATATATAATCATAACATCAAAATCCAAAAGTAGGAAAAAATTGTATCCCAATAAAACAGTACTAATACACATAAAATATTCCAATTCACTTTTATGAGGCTTCTAGGCATGTTAGGAGAGGCAGACCCTACTCCAAAATTGTGGTAATCTATGTTAGTTTAAAATATTAATGATTAATTTAGCCCAAAGGTCAGCTTTTTAATAGAAAATACTTGATCATTCTTAGTAAAATATTTAAAGAGTGAAAACTACTTGGAATAAAGCATTTTAAAGGAATTTGTGATATGCTTAAAGTAATCAGCACAGTCCTTTCCTTGGGGGCCAATATTCAGAAAAAGCAGTTCATTTGATTTTATTGACAATATAGTGATGCTTGGCAGATTGAGTGTTTTTCCCCTTTTTAAAGTTTTAGAAATGCAGTGCTGAAGACTTGCCAGGTTGGCAGCCTGGAAATCTAAGTCACTTCTCATGAGTCTGGCTCTTGATGTCAGACTATTCCTCAGTTTGGGAAGAAGATGCTATTGACTTTTTTTCTCCTCCCTCCATGTACTTCCCTCCCTTTTCACCCCAAAACCTGGCCGTTAAGCCACTGGAAAAGTGATTGACTCATTCTGTCCCAGAAGAGAAATAACGCTAACCTCTCACTATTATGGGAGAAGAATTTGAATGGTGAAAAGGGGAATTGAGGCAGGGAAAAGAGCATTTTTAGAAAAGGGGCCAGTTATAGATCATGTAGCCCTGTTGCTAATCTCGTTTAACGGGCTGTCTTCGTGGTTTCTATCCCCACTGGAGTAAGGCACAGGAAATAGCTCAACTCAGAAGATCCTGCTCGGTCCCACATGAACGACTACAGAAACTCCAAGCCCATCAGTTAAAAAGTCCATGAGCTAAAGTACAGCTCACAGCCAAAATTTGCTTCCCCTCCTGACACAGGCTTCCCGGGTGAGCCTCTGTCCTTCCAGGGACGGAAATCTTATATCCCCTAAGGAAGCTCATTGTGGAGATAAATGATCCTGGAGTGAACTCTTCTTCCTAGCCTGGACTTTAAATAGTGAGTTGGTCACTAGCCCTAATTCTATCGCTAGAGTTCAGTTCCTTGCTATTTTTTATATGAGATTTTAAACTGCCTTTCTCTTTCTGGTCAAGTTATTTAATAAGAAAATAATCAGTCTCATAAACTATTGCTGTTTTTTCTCTCGGGGCCTGTCTCCAAATGACCCCAAACTAAAAAAACAGCTTTTTAAAAACTTTTGCTCTAATGTAAAACCAGCAATTGAGAGGGGGAGATGGAGAGAACTGTTTTCAAACAGAGATGCTTATTTGAACTTTTATTCAGGAAGTTTGCATCACTTTGTATTTTAAGCACCTTTTAAGTTGTCTTTTATCCTGAGGAGCATTGGCAGTGCATTGCCAACATGTGAATAAAATATATTGAGACATGGATTTGTGATAAAGGTCCTGCTGAAGCAAAAAGGCCAAAGGCTGGATTTTGTAAGAAAATGCAAGAAATTTTCAATTTTCAGTCCCCTGTGTCTAAAACACCTAATTGACTTTGCTCTAAGTGCCAAGCAAACACACTATGTTCTTGCTCTGAACAGAAAGACCCTTGTTCTAAGATGAAAATGGGCAGTTTTAACCAGAAATCACTCGGGTGACTTTTCCCTGGTAGACATATGGCCAAACCAAAATAAGCACTTATAGAAGATAAATAGAAAATTAACAGAATCTATTGAAAAATTGTCTTCTGTTCGCACTCAGGGAAGTGCACAGACATGCAGGGCAAATAACCCTTTAAAGTGTGGGTTATGGTGTCTGAACCTGATTTCTTTCCTGATATCTGAATTGCTAACATATCCGCTATTTAGAAAAACTGTCAGGAGCCGATAGACTACTGCCAACAGATCTGTATGACAGTTGCAGGGGTTGCCCTGTAATACTTTTTATGGTGATTAAAAATACTCAGAAAAGAGTGATAACCATTACTGAATTCTACACATCTTAAACAGTGACTTACCCTCTTCAGAATAAACGCCAAAAGAACCCAGGATGGAGAGAAGAGGAGTTTGGAACGGCCTGTCCAGAGAAGAAATGCAACAGTCTCCGTGATTGTGCACTCAGGTCCTCCTGGAGCTCAGACAGGCCTGACAGGGCTGAGGCACACACCTAGATCTGTGAGCCTAAATTTCATCCCTGGCACAATATGGTCCTTCCGCACTGCGGGGTGGGGTCTGTATCCCCAAATGAGCAGGGAAGCAGCTACCAGCCCCTACCCCCATAGGTGTGCCCCAATGTCCGCAAGTAATAATAAAGATAAGGATAAGAGACTTGGTGTTATAGATCCCATTTCTTTATGCCACAAATGATGCAGCTTCTTGGAAAATTAAACAAGAAGGGCTGATCAGAAAATTAAATAAGAAGGACAAGAGTGGTGTGACAGACCAGCAGGATCCTGGGTACCTTGTAAGAGACTTTGTTCCACCTAAGGAAATCGTGAATACCTATTAGCCTTCTCTGCGAGGCCAGAGAATCCAGTGTCAAGGTCAGCTCCGCTTTCTGCTCTGGGGAGAATAAATGTCTGTGCTAAAGAGACTAAGTATGGTTGTTTGGGGGCCACCGCAGCACCGCTTAGGGGGCTCTTTCTAGCTCAGGAGTGACCCTCAGTGCTCTGGAGACCACTTAATTTTTATTTTTTGCATTTTGGTTTACACCCAGGGATGCTCAGGGATTACTCCCTGGCCCTGCACTCAAGAATTACTCCTGGTGGTGCTCGGGAGACCATATGGAATACAAAGGATTGAACCAGGGTCAGCCTCATGCAAGGCTGTAGCATCACTCCGGCCTCCCAGGGGACTCCATCTAGCACCTGGACTTTGATCTGGGTCCTGGCCGCAGGCCCGGTGCTCACACTCTGATCAGCCCAAAGCAAAATGCACTAGTCTTAGTCTCGCAGAAAATTAGGAGTCCACAGTGAACATGCCTGTAATGCCCCTTCCAAAGCATGTCAAGTTTCTGCTTCTGAAAATTAAATGCTTTCCAAATGTGGCCATTTAATTTTTTGCATTCATAAGATCTCTTGATCCATAGCTTTCAAATATCACTTGATCACTTGAATCCGTTATTCATCGATTTGCTCGAGTGGGCACCAGTAACATTTCCATTTGAAATATATATGTATTGGTTGTTTGGGTTTTATTTTTCCTTTGTTTGGTTTTGCATCCCAAATGGTGTTCTAGTGGTTTCGGGGCCACCCACCTGGCAAATCTCGGCCAACCAAACCCACAGGCCAAGGTGAAGGGCCCAGGATGCTCTGTGCCTGCTTGCTGGGAAAACCTGGGCCACATGCAGTGCTGAAGAGTCTCCAGGGACATACTGGCAGGTGGTTGGGGGGTCTTCAGAGCTTCACCCAGACATTCCCAGCAAGCATGTAGTGATGGGAATTAAACCAAAGTCAGCTGCATGCTAAGCATGCTCCAAAATTGTTACACTGGCTCCTGGCTCCTACCTGGGATATTTCCAAATAATAGTACTACGTTATTGATTTTCGAGTTTATCCTCCCCACCTTTGGCATATTCCAAACATTGATCATCCATCAGGAGAAATTTTTATGGTGCAACTAGGTTTCTATGCAGACTATCCTTCAAGATAAGGAACCTGGTTAAAAATGTCATCTATGTATGGCTTTCCAGCACTTTCCTTCTTTTCTTTATTCAGGAAGGACATTGATTCAACTTACAAAGAGATGGATGAGGGGAGAGGAGGGGAAATAAAAAGAGATGCATGAGTGAAAAATGTCTTCCTGGTCACTGAATTTCTTTGGGAAGATCCACTTCCGTTTTCTTCCCTTATGGAAGTATGTTTTCACAGAAATGAACGGAGCCCTTCTCAAGCCTCTTTCCTCCTCCAGGCACGGGTGCTATTTCTCCAGCAGAGTAAAAGCATCATAAATTTAAGTCAGGGAAGAAATAAAGTTTATTCCTAGCCCATCAGAAGCTTTCTAGTATGACCCTGGCACAGATGAGTTCCTAAGAGCAGATCAAAATCTTGCCTGGAAAATAAACTAAGCGAATGCTTAGAAATAAAAACAAACATGGCCAACGCAGAGAAACATTTTCACAAAAATCCAATAAACTCTGAAATGCACATAAACCAATTCCTGGCTTCATCTGAATGTCTGATTGTCAAGTAGAAGCTACCTACAAGGGTAAGGGATATTGGCTACTACCCATTAGGCGGAGGGACTGTTTTCTAAATTGGATCATCTGTGTTTCCATCAGAAGTGAAACAAGGGATACGGAGAGTCAGAATTTACTTCCAATTTACTGCCAAAGGAAGTTGGCTTTAGTATTCCATTTCAGTGGCTGAGTAAATCATATAAAATATAATGTATGATAAACAAAGCAAATTTATTCCTAAGGAAAAGATAAAATATAATAATATCCTAAACCTTTTACCTTATTCAGACAGCTTTTTCCGTAGCCTTTACATCACTTTTAAATATATTTACCTTATTCAGACAGCTTTTCCATAGCCTTTACATCACTTTTAAATATATTTTATCTAAGTGCCTCTGTTTCAGTGGAAATAACCATCTGTTTTTCAAGAAACCAAATGAACAACATAACCTGATCATTTGGAAGCTATTGACTTATATTGCTAATATATATTACACAAACTCAAAAACAGGAGTATGTTTAGGAAAACTGATATTGTGTTTCCTTTTATATTTATTACATACTCCAGAAACAACTGCCAATGCTATACCTTAAGCAAAGCAATGGCTTTTTCCAAACATAATTATTCTTGTCTATGTCTGTCTGTCTAATGTCTATGTATGCATTATGGGGAAATTGATTTGATAGATGATTTTCTCCCCACAAAAAAAAAACTAGAACAATGCGAAACAAAAACACTATCAAAAGCAAAAACTTGGGGTAAAGGGAAACACATGGAAAATGTATTTGAGTTGTGATCTTTAAAAAAAACAAATGGAGTGAGAATGCAGATTGGATTGAAAATTTGATCAGGAAGAAATGATAGACACAGTGTTGGGTGGCCTGACCCGGAATTCAACACACAGGCTTGCAGCTTGGATGATGAGTCCCGAGTAACTGCCTTGGTCGTCGTGCATTATCTGTGCTATAAATAGAATGCTGTATGTGTCTAATAAACAATAAATGCTGCTACTGACAGCCACTTGAATGACTCTGTGTGTGTGTGTGTGTGTGTGTGCATGTGCACTGAAGAGTCTGGCAGGACCTTTGTCATTCTCACAGCTCAATGTTTGGGATCCAGAGACAGAGAACACCCAGGCTGACTTCAGTTATCGTTTGCCTAATGCTGACATGAGCATTTTGTGAAACTACCCCACCCTGTCCTTTTGGCCTTTTCCTAATTCTTTTTCTCTCTTCTTGAGAGATTCACTGAACAGTTAAAGATCATGCTTAACAGGCTTCTGATATAAGAAAGAGATCATATTTAATGGATTTAAATATCCCTTCCCCTATCAGGCTTAGCAGTTCACAATTGGCTTGCAAAGGTGCAGGGTGGGGCAAAAAGAACGTCTGGAGTTTATGTGCGGTACTTTCTTGCCCCCTACTGGAAAAGACGAAGCTGGCAGACCAAGAATTCTTTCCAAATCTTTTCCGTCAAATCCACATAGCAAAAAGAATGAGTGGTGTTTGGAAGGTGTTAGCTATGCATTTCATTGAAACATAATGAATTCGAGAAATCTAGTTTGTTTTTTTTTAAGAGAAAGGAAAGAACTGTTCCAATGCACCAAAGTTAATTTTCAATTGTGAAGTAAAAAGAAAATCTACCATAGCCAGCTGAAAACTTCTAGAATTCTCTGTAAATAGAGTTTAGGGAGAGTAACATTCAACTGGATTTGATAAGATTACAAAAAGGAGCACACTTTCTGCTTTTAAATATTACTCATGATTTCCTGGGCATCACAAACAGTTCTCTTAGAAACGATACTTCTGAAGGTTTACGATATTCTTTAACACAGAGCACCTGGAGCTTTTGGCTTCCCTTCTGATCATTTTCCTTCCATGCTAAATTATTGATGTTCCCTTTCCCTAGAGGATGAACATCGCAATTTCTTAGACATGCCTTTCGTTCTCATGGTTCAAGACCTCTGAACATTTTTATGTAAGCACAGCTCATCAGAAAATTTGGTCTCTGTCTCTGTCTCTGTCTGTCTGTCTGTCTGTCTGTCTGTCTGTCTGTCTCTCTTTCTCATCCACACACACAAACACACACACACACACACACACACACACACACGAAAGTTAACACTTCTCCTTAGACTATTTTTTTCATCCAGCAACAGTGGATTGTGAGGCCCATAAGTCCGACCTTCATTTCTCCGGGTCAGGTTTCTAGATCTGGGTGACGCCTCTGACTTTTTAATGCTTCTTTAGATCTTTGGGAAGAGCCATGCTTCCCTTCTGGGGTCAGGCCCTCTGCAAAATGCTCCCAGTCATGGACAATGGTGTCTTTTACTCAATAGATTTGATCTCCCAACAGCAGGTCACTTGAAAATGCCCTCTCCAGCCACACGCAGAGGGTAGGGTGGCAGTGAAAAGCAGGACAATCTGCAGAGAGGGACCTTCCTCTGGGGCATCAGTGGACAGGGACCTTTCCCTGGAGCATCTCCCCTTTGAGATGGACAGAGCTGACAGAGCACAACCAAAACTAGCTCTTAGCTTGAGATCAAGCCCCAAGCACAGTCTGAAGGCATCAAAAAGAGGCAGTTGCCTTCAGAACTCCTTGGAAGGCTTTGGGCTGCAGGCTGAAGGCAATAGGGAATATCCTGGAGGTTAGCACTGCAAGAGCTCCTTTGATGCTCCTTGTTCTTCTTCATTCCTGATTCTTTTTAAGCAAAGGACTTCGAAGTGAGAGCCAGGGGCAAGACCATTACCTTTGATAACAGACTTTGAAATCCAAATTGCAAACACCTGTTCCCCAACAGAAACCCTCCCTTCCCTGCTAAAATGCTCTGGGGAGGAGTTTAGGGAAAGGATAGAAATTCCAAGATTCAGCTCATAGATGCCTGAGAAGGGTCTTAAACCTTTCAAGACTAAGTCATTGGCTACAGTTGAAGGTACTGGGAAAGCCTCCAGAAAAAAAATCACTTGCTCTCTAAATAACAAGGACTAAATCTCGAGGCTGACTTCCCGGGGACCTACATAAAAGGAGTATCTTCCAATAAATTTCCAGAGAAGTCATTTCCAGAGAATGTGCACAGAAATAAGTGTGCATATTTCAAGTTCTGGCAAAAAAATATACCACACCCTTTATCCCATGGTAGACATGGTAGGAAATTGAAGGACACTCAAGAGAAAATGTCTCAAGACAAATCATCTCAGTTCAGTGATTATTCTGCCCTGTATACTGCACTGAAGAAGGCTTAGCTGCAAACCAATTTTGCAAGCACCAAGACACCTGCATTGTCTCAAGAATGAACCCTAGGATCTCACTTCCTTCTATCAGTAAATGACTGATAAGATAATAAATTATCTAAATAAGATAAGATAAGATAATAAATTATCTTAATTTATTATCTTATTAATATTATAAGATAATATGATATTAATATAATATAAGATAATATATTAATATAATATAATATATTATAATATAAAATATAATATATATTATAATACAATATTATATTATGTATTATATTATATATTATGTATTATATATTATATATCATATATTATATATTATATATTATATATTATATATTATATATTATATATTATATATTTTATATTTTATATTATATATTATATATTATATTATATATTATATATTATATTATATATTATATATTATATATTATATATTATATATTATACATAATATAATATATTATATATAATATATAATATAAGATAATATAAGATAATATATAATATAAGATAATATGATATTATCTTACTTAATTAATTATTTATTTATTTACCTTAACTTAATAATAAGATAGGATAATAAATTATCATAAATAAATGGGATTTTGAGATGACTACAAGAGTATGCTACCCACACAGCAGAGCCTGGCAAGCTACCCGTGTTGTATTTGATATGCCAAATACCAGTAACAATTATAGACCTCATTCCCACGACCTGATGGAATGGTTTGAGGCTCTTTATGTTCTTGGAGCAAGCAGGTGCCCTTGGGCTCTACTTGCATGAGACAGGTCATATTGAGATGTTACTGGTGCCCGCTTGAGCAAATCGATGATGAATGGGAAGACAGTGATAAAGTGATACAGTGAAGATAATAAATGGCAATACCAGGCCACATGAATCTCCCTGGTCAGTGCATGGGTGGCCTCTGTGTCTACTGATGGGAATAAATGGGTGATTAGATCCCGAGTTCCTTCTTTTCTAGTAATTATATGTGTCAAATTACTTTGTTGTCTGTAAGTAGAGGAACATTTTGTAGATCATTCTATTTTCTTTCAGACTCTTTCAATCCTATTTTCTACAATTTTGGATATAGGATAGTTTAGACTTAAGAAAGTTCTCACATGCTAATTGGTTTCCTAAGAGGAGTTTTAGCCAATGTGCCAATAGAGTGAGGAGATGACAGACTACAGGAAAGGAATCTCTTCTTCACCTTAGTATCCCAATACCTGAGAGCCTTCTCCTTCCTTTTACATGACAGATACTAAGGTCACTTGAATCTCTGAACCAGATCATTCATACCCACTTGTCAGTAACAAAGGCCTTTCTGGACCCCAGCTCTTAAGGTTTCCAGAAATTTTTGAAAACGGGCCTTGCATACAGGTTGAATTCTCCTTGCAGTTGACAGAATCCCGATCAGGTTATCTCTGGAGGCTTTGTTCCCTCTTGGGCTCACACTTCCAACTCTTGTCAGAAGTCAAAGGAAGGAGTTAGTTTTCCAGGGTCTGTGGCCTTTAGTCATAAATGAATCATCTTCAGCATCCAAATTTCACATCTCCAAAACATGTCAAACTGAGACATTTACTAACAAATGATAAGCAAATAGAGAAGTTCATGAAAATGTATGTAATTCTCATTACTCAACTTTTAAAAAACATGTATTGAATCACCACAAGATAAACAGTTACAAAGTTGTCTTCATGAATTAGAACTTGTTTCCTATTTTTGCTTCACAACAAACTTCCAACAAGATAAATCACCCCTTTTAATTTGTTTGTAGATATACAACAGTATATCTGACTACAACAGTATGCCACCCACACGGCAAGCCTGGCAAGCTGCTCGTGTAGTATTTGATTTGCCAAATACCAGTAACATTTATATTAGGTCATTCCCATGACCCAATATAATGGTTTGAGGCTCTTTATGTTCCTGGAGCAAGCGGATGCCTTTGAGTTCTCCTAGCATGAGACAGGATATATGGAGATATTACTGGTGCCCGCTCTAGCAAATAGATGATTAACGGGAAGATAGTGATAGTGATAGTAGATATACAAACTCCTAAATAATTTGCAGAGTTGGATACAATAGCCAGTTGATGAAAACATCCCAAATGTCTAATAACACAATAACAGACGAATGAATAAAGAAATTATATATACATCAAAAAGTATATATAATATACTTTGTACATCAAAAGTATTAATATTATTCTAACCATGTTTCCTAATATACAATAAAGTTTAAAAATAAAAACTTATCTTTCCATTTTCTTAGAATTAAAGTTCGTTAGTGTCTTTTGTGAAGGTTGTTGAAAAGATAATGACAACATATAAAGTAAGTGCAAATTTGAAAGAAAAAAAGAATTGTTAGCTGTCATCATTGCAGTATTTTTTATACTTTCAAATATCTTTGATGGTGGTATTTTTTTCTTGCAAACTGTTAAAAAATCATCTGCTAGCCTTGTATAATAAATAACTAATATAAATAAGCATATATAAAACAAAAAAATTTAAAAGTGATATCCAATGGTAGACCATAACTGAGAAGGAAAACAATAAAGACAAACTTTCTGAGCATTAGGAGATAAAGATAGAAATAGTCTATTTTGAATAACTATGGTGGCCATAGAAATGTTTTTAGTGCAAATATGACTGTAGATATAATATAGCAGGTAGGGTGATTGCTTTGCATGTGTCTGACCCCTGTTCAACCCTTTGCACCACATGTGGTCCCCAAAGTCTCAGCAGGGGTGATCCCTGAACATGTACCCAGGAGTAAACCCTAAGCACTGCCCAGGGTGGTGCCCACCCAACACTGAAAAAAAAAACTGATGATCTCTGGAAGAATTTTCCATTGGCGAACATTCATGGAGTTCTCGAAAATGATGAGATTCCCAGAAGCCTCGTGGCCGTGACTATCATTGATGCCTGGTAGCAGGAAGAGGAGGTGAGTTCTCTGTAGCTTCCCTCCCAGCACCACTGCCAAAGAGTCTCTGAGCCAGAGCACTGAGAAGCAGTGAGAGGCCCTGAGTAGAAGATGGCAAAGCTCCTGCCTCCTGTTTCCTGAGTTGCTTGGTGGGAGCCTGAGTCCATCAGTAAATGAATCCATGTGTTGCTTCTCTGAGGCTCCAGATCTTTGCCTCTGTCTTTCTTCATTGTGTTATTCTTTCACTATGCTGAGTAGTTGAAACTTTCGCTTCACCGCATCTGCAAATGAATGTTTGTGTGGCCAAACCAGACCTTAATGTACAACCAGAATAAGAAGTTTGCAATTAGGAAACAAGAGAACAAACAAGAACTTGCCCTAATGATAAGTAGCTAAAGGGCTTCTTCCTTCCACAGCATTTATCCAATTCTCTAGGGTTAAATAAAACTTGTGATGATTATGTGGGGACACCCAAGAAGTAGCTCAGAAAGCTCAGAAAAGGTTAAATTAAAATGATTATCTCTTAATAGTTGGAAATAGTAATGCTAGACTAGAACTGAGTTTGGAAAGCAGGTAAAAGGATACACAAGATAACTCTTCAGTGTCTCTATTTCAAGCCACAATGCTGACGAGAGAGAGTGCAAGAGAGACAGAGAGACAAAGAGGCACAGGCAGAGAGAAATAGAATGCCTGCTATCATAGAGACAGGTTATGGATGGGGTGGGAAACAGAGCACACTGGTGTTGGGAAAATGGTTGGCACATAGGTGGAAGGATGGATGTGAGGACACTATGTAGCTGAACCCAATCGTGAACAGCTTTGAAATGGTCTATCACATGGTGATTCAATTAAAAAGAAGAATATATTAATATTCACACAAAAATATTCAACATCTCAGATGCCAGTACTCTGCCATTAGCCTCATTACTTCAGCTTCTGTGTATTACTTATCTAACCCTCTAGAACCTAGTTTCCAGTTCTCTATACATAGCTCCATTTAAGAAAACAACAAGCTGGGGCTGGAGCCATAGTAAAGCATGGAGGGTGTTTGCCTTCACGCAGTCAACCTGGGTTCAATCCCCAACATCCCGTATGGTTCCCCAAGCACCACCAGAAGGAATTCATCAGTGAAAAGCCAGGAGTAATCCCTTACCACCAAGCATCATCAGGTGTGACCCAAAAAGCCCCCGCTCAAAAGAAAAGTCACTTATAAGCATAACAAGTCACTTACAAATATTAGTAAGAATTAGAACTAGATCATCAATTAAAAGACAATCATGCCTTTACATGACTAGATTCATTTCACTGTAAAGTGTTGTGACCATGATTTCTAGATGATTCTGTCCTCTTCAGGAAAATCAGTGCTGTAGTTAAGCCAGTGCTTAAAAATAATAATAATAAAATAACCATGGCTATTTTGAAAATAAAATATGAATAACTGAGATGAATTTTGATTTCCTTTGACTGCACAAATTATTTTGAAAGTTAACAGCTCTGCACATTTTAAAATAGATTCAATCATTCAAACGCAATCACAAATTTTACCCCATAATACTTTCTAATCATTTCACAGTGCACACACACCCGCATCTAAATGCCTTCTTCCACATGTCAAAATAAAATTAATATCTATTACCACACCTCTGAACCATCAAATTGTTCAAAATGAAGAACATAAAATGAAGATATATGGAAATGACACCTAATGCCACAGTGGAATATATTCATATGAAGTGAGCTGGCCAAAGTCCAATAGCCTATTTCCAAAATCCAAAAAACCGTTTCTTTGAAATAATTTATTTTTAACTTTCACAACAGTCTGTAATTTTTATAGCTTAAAGCCAACTTTGCTTTAGAAATAAAAAGGAACAGGAAATTGCCAGATAATGTCAGTTTTAGAAAGTTCTACAGCATTGGGGCTGGAGCAACAGCACAGTGGGTAAGGTGTTTGCCTTGCACGCAGCTGACCTGGGTTTGATCCCCAGCATCCCATGTGGTCCCCTGAGCACAACCAGGAAAATTCTTGAGTACAGAGCCAGGAGTATCCCCTGAGCATTTCCAGGTGTGATCCAAAAAAGAAATATGCTTCCGATGCCAGCGTGACGTGCATTGAAAGTACAGACAGTCATTTTAGTCCTTCTTTTTGGCAGCCTAAGACGGCCTTGAAATTTTATCAGGCACTGCTTGTTCGCCTTTCTTACTGCTGCCATATTAAGGGCTCTTTCGGGTCAGGAAAATAAACATTTTTGTTACTGGTTTTGGCATATCGAACAAGCATCGGACAGCTTGACAGGCTCTGCCTTGCGGGCGCTTAGCCTGAGCGATAGCCCAGCACGTAGAGCATTTGCCTTGCACGCAACCGGCCTATGCGGCCTGGGTTCAATCCCCGGCATCCCATATGGTCCCCTGAGCCAGGAGTAACTCCCTGAGTGCAGAGCCAGGAGTAACTCCTGAGCATCACCGGGTGTGACCCAAAAAGCAAAAAATAAATAAATAAATAAATAAACAGACAGACAGACAGACAGACAGAGAGACAGACAGACAGGCAGGCAGTCAGACAGACAGACAGACAGACAGACAGACAGACAGACAGACAGACAGACAGACAGACAGACAGACAGACAGACAGACAGACAGACAGACAGACAGATAGACAGATAGATAGATAGATAGATAGATAGATAGATAGATAGATAGATAGATAGATAGATAGATAGATAGATAGATAGATAGATAGATAGATAGATAGATAGATAGATAGATAGATAGATAGATAGACAGATAAAAGTAGCACAAGGACCAGTGTTACAGAGAATAAACAAGGAGGAAATATTTGTTAGACTTTGGGGTCAGATCTTGCTGGAACATACCTCAACCTATGTCTATTATTTCTGTCAGTGGTGTTCCATGGTGAATAAATTGGACTTTTTCTGATGCTGACATTGGTGTCTATGTTGGGTACATTCATTAACCTGTTCATTGAGGTCTTTCATTGTCAATCACTGTCACTATCACTGTATCACTGTCTTCCCGTTCATCATCGATTTGCTTTCGAGCGAGCACCAGTAACATCTCAATATGACCTGTCTCATGCAAGTAAAGCCCAAGGGTACCTGCTTGCTCCAAGAACATAAAGAGCCTCAAAACCATACCATCAGGTCATGGGAATGAGGTTTATAATTGTTACTGGTATCTGGCATATCAAATATGACATGGGTAGCTTGCCAGGGCTCTGCTGTGCAGGTAGCATACTCTTGTAGTCATCTCAATCACTGTCACTGCCAGCAATTTCTATCTTCATTGTCTACGCACCAACATCCACATACAAAGGAGATGAAATTGAGAAATTCTACATGGAATTGGAGGAGTTCTATAAAAAAAGATCACACCTTCTATAAGATCATAGTCGGTGACTTTAATGCCAAGATAGGACCGAGAAGATCGGCTGAGAAACTCCACAATGAGACCCATGGCCTAGAATAGAACGAACAGGGTGAGAGACTATCTGAGTTCATCATGTCCACCAAGACCTTTCATGGGAACTCACAGTTCCAGAAGGCTGAAGCGAAACGTTGGACATGGGAATCTCCTGGTGGACAGTTCCACAATGAAATTGACCACATCATCTTCAATCGATGGTTTTGTCTGACCGATATAGCTGTCATCCCCAAATTCCAAACAGGATAGGACCACCGTCTCCTTCATGCAAAATTCTACTTCACCAACAGGGAGAAAAGGCTGCAAAGTTTAAGAAGAGAACTCCCAGAATGTCCACCAACTGGGAACTCTTTGGCACCATTGCGTTAACATACGCCTCAGAGACCTGGGCCCTACAAAAGCAGGATGAGAATGCTGTTCGGTTCTCCCAGAGAGGAATTGAAAGAGCTATGCTTGGAATATCATGCCTCACTCAAGTGAGAGAAGGGAATCCGGAGTTCTGACCTCCGTCGCTATTCCAGAATCAGGGATGCTGTCTCGTTTACCAAGGCATCGAAAATCAGATGGGCTGGACATGTAATGTGATTTGGAGATGACCACTGGACTAGAGCCATTACCGACTGGATCCCAAGGGATGTCAAAAGATCACGTGGCCGCCCACCTACAAGATGGTCAGACTTCCTTGTTAAGACCCTGAAGGAACGGTTTGAGGCTCTTCATATTCCTGAATCAACCAGATGCCATTGGGCTACATTGGCACGTGATAGGGTCCAATGGAAATGTTACTGGTTCCCCGCTCGAGCAAATCGATGAATAATGGGATTCAAGAGATTCAAGTGATTCAAGTGATCCAAAAAGAAAAAGGGAAGTTCTACAGCATCAACACAACTAATAGAACCGTGACTGTCCCTCATCCCTATTTGTAAAGATGTTGCAGCAATTCATGCACAAGTTCATAGCACAGGAGAAACAACCTATTCCTGAAAGGAATAACTCACTATTAGTTATAACCAGAATAGTGAGTCACAATGGTCACCATGATCACACTTGGTCACATGTGTGACCATACTTATAAAGACCAAACTCATCTCTGAGGCTGAAGAGCTAGTACAGTACAACGGATGCTTCCTCCACACATGGCTGACCTGGCTTCTATCACTGGCACTCTGTGATCCTGAGTGAAGAGCCAGGAGTAAGCCCTAAGGACCACCTGATATTCCCAAAATAAACTTTAATCCATTTCTACATTTCCCTTCCTCCAATAAACAACATCAATCATAAAATGAATAAATCAGAGAGATAGTGAAAGGGTTAAAATGTGTGCACAGTGTAGGGCAGAACCCAGTTCCATCCCAGGCATCACGTGGGTCCCCAAGCCCCCCCAGGTATGGTCTGCAGGTCCCAAGGACCCCCTGAGCACCCCAGACATCCCCAGCTTCATCAGCCCTAAACAGCATCACAGCTCTGGGAGTAGGCAGTGAGTCGCCCTCCAGGTTGACCAGAAGTATCTCCCCCTCCCCACTGGAATTGCTGAGTCGTACTTGGGTGCCCTACCTAGAAAAAAAAATTAAGTTATAAAATAAATAATCCCCTTCTGCATTTCCCTTCAGGGTCTTCACCTACAGAAAATTCCCATGGGCACATGAACATTCACACCAAGCACACCTTCCCATGCCTACAAGTTGCCACCCCCTTATGGGCATGAGCCTACAAACACAGAGGCAGGTGAGAAGAAGCCTCTTCCTCAATGTGACCTGCACCCTCTTTCTGCACCCAATTTCGGGAATGGAACATTGTCTTCTGAGCTCAGCTGCTGGACAGCAGAAGGCCTCCCTGCCCCACACAGGCCCAGGGCAGAAAGCTGCCACCTGTCCGGTTTGCTGAGCTCCATTGTAGCAAACCATTCAAGCACAGCTAGCAGCTGCTCATGGCTCCAACTAACATCACAACAGGTTCTTTGAAGATACAGTCATTTCCCTACAGAGAACAATTCCGGTGTCCCTATGGAACACCAAACAAGGGCCTCTCTCTTTTCCTAATTCTCCTCTCACCCATCCCATGGCCACTCAGGAGACCAGATCATAGCAGGGAGGACAGGAGAATGACCCAGAATGGACAGCACTGCCCCCTCTATCTGCTCCCCACTTCGATAGCTCCTACCTGTCTCTCATTCTAGTCATGCGCTTTCCTGTCTCCTCATGCAGGTTCTCTGATCCAAGGGTCTGGTCTTGTCTGTGCCTTCAAAACTAGGGGAAGCCCGTGGTATTTTCAGGTGCTCTGTGTGATTAAAGGGGAGCCAAGAAGGGCCTCTCTTACCAAAAAGCTTCCCTAGCGTATTCTGTTTCCTGGGCTAATTCTTGCGAGCCAGTCATTCCAGAATGCCTTTGAACTTCTAGGCCTTCCTATTAAAGTTGTAATACTTGAATTAGGACTGTTTTCCAAGCATCCTATTTGGGTTCTCACTGTGAAATCTTATTTCACATGAATATGATAAGTTTTGAAGAATCAGTTCAGCTCTTAGGTAAAATATTTTCCCAAACTTGTTTCATTAAAAAAGACCAACATTCCATCTAAAACTTGTTTTTTCCTTTAAATTTCCCCAAGCCCCCCAGACCCTCAAAGGATCCCCTAGTCTTATATCTCCTTGTCCTCCTCAGCACAGCAGATAGTCTACATTCTGATGCTGTCAATAACAAAAGGAGCGGAATTCTAGGGTTTGAGAGCAAGCCGGTAATTACAGGAAATTACAAAGTCTACTTAAAGGAGGTTCATTTTTTTTTCTTCCAAGCTAATTTTAGTATCTTCATTTAGCAATCAGAGAAGATTACTTTCCCGGTAAATTGGATAAATGGGTAACCAAAAAATAAAGAAACTGGCAATGACCATTCTTGAGTCTGTAAATGGAATTACAGACAGGATGAATGCTTGCAGGTCCGGGCCTTGGAAGAATGTTTCCAAAATACTACACGCTATGCCTGCATTAATCTTCTGTATGAATCATCACATTATCATTTACCTTTCCAGAAGGCCTTTTAGCAAACAATTTCCACTCAAAGCAAACTGCTCAGAAATATGATTTATAAGCTCAGTTCTTGTTTCAGCTTCTCCCTAAGCCTAATTCAAATGTCCTGCAGTTTTGTTTCTTCATTTCTGCCCAGTTCTATGAAGCACTGAGTCCAGTTACAGCTGCAGCAAACCTGTGCCAATGCCAATAAGAAAAGATAGTTATTTTTGTCTCATTTATTGATCAATTCATTCAAATCCCATCTCTTCTGTGGCACCTATTGTTAATTCACTGTGTTAAAAACCAGATGCAGAAGCCAGAAAGACAGTATAGGGATGAAGTGATGTCACTTGCAAGCGTTGATCCCAGGTTTGATCCATAGCATCATGCATGATCCCTGAGCTTTGTGAAGGGACGTTCCTGAATACAGAGCCTGGAAGAGTACCTCAGTACCACTTGTATGACCCCCCCAAACCTAAAATAGGTCAAAGAAGAGACTAAATGGATACAAAATTAAATAGGCTCATTAACCTTCATGATATGACTCTAATATGATTATAATGGTTGATATGATAGTGACATAATCCTACAATGGGTAATTCAGCATCACACACCCAAACAGAAAGCCAAAGGAAGGATAAAGCAAATGCTGAGAGCTGATTTCAAGCCCAGGTAGGTGGTTCTCAGTGGCAAAAATTACCAGGTTTTCATGGTGATGGAGCTGGGGTCCCCCCTTCCCCTCTTCTCCATCACTCAAACACATGGGCGGCGGGCCACAGCTGCCATCCAGCAATCCCTGTGTCATGCGGCCACGTGGTACATCAAATTAGTGGAAAACCAACCAAGTTCTAGAAATTCAGAAAGTAAATTCCAGAACAGAATTTGGCCAGATTCTCCCATAACCAACAATAGGGAAGAAAATGGGTTCATCAATAACTTTGTCATGCATGTGTTTTAATGGCCAATGTAATCAGTGCCAGCTGAGGGAGCAGGCATGGGGACTGGGGTGGGTGGGAAATGAGGGGTCTTGGTGGTGGGAGCACACTGGTGGTGGGAGTGGCGCTGAAATATGAATCTTTCTATCAACAGTATTATGAAAACCTTTTTAGTTTGTAAATCACGGTGTTTCAATAAAAAGGGGAGAAAATGCTGCGGAAGCAGGGGGATATGATTCTACTACTGAGATGTCTGATGGTTTCTCAAAGGGTACAGCGTTGGAGGCAGGGGAGATCGGGTCAGACTGGATCCCTCTGAGGTGGTAAATCCTGCCGAAGGAGGGTATCACCATGGGAGGGAGGGAAGCCCCTGGTGGGTGAGGAAGTGTGGACTGGAGGCGAGAGAAACATTCCCTGAACTGGCCTGAGGCGATGGCTCAGGGAGAAGTGAGTGATGGAAAACACATTTGCTAGGATGCACTGAAAGCTGATCAAAGAAAGCCGAGCTTGCCAGATGCAGAATTGATCTTTATTTGAAAGGGAATGAGAAACAACGCCAGGAAGGTTTAGAGCTTGTGACTAAGTAATCAAGGAGAGTCTCTGGGAGGTGACTGCTGTGTGTAAAAGGCAGAGCAGAGTACAGCTGGAGACATATGGGGAGGAGGCTGCTACACGCACCCCACCACACGCAGAAGGGAGGAACCATTGACCAAAGCGTGCAGGGATGCTTCCGAGTCCCAGCAAAGACTGAGCAATCAAATAGGCTTCACTAAAACCCATTTGCAAGTGAAGAAGGAATAACAGGGTTTTCAACATAGTGCAGCAACAGTATGGAGAAGGGAATCTCTGTACAAATCTGCCTATTTCTTCAAATTTTAGATTCAAACCCCACTAACACCTAACCAAGCCAGGTCTACCAAACTGGCAGTGTAGTGGGTATGTCTGAGAGTAATATACCCATGTAAGTCCAAGGGGCTTCTGCCCTGTCTGATCCTTAACGTAGTCTCTACCTCGTCTGCTCCTTTTTTGATTTCGCAGCAGCTTGCTGCCATTCCCAGAGACAATTGGCTGCTTCCACGCCATTCACCCAAGGTGACACTCTCCACACTGCCGGCTAAGCCCCTGACTTTACATGGCGTCTAGCAATGGGTCTGCTCAGTTCAACCACACTAGCTCTCACTGGGTAGAATCAACAGCTGATACAATGCCTCTGCCCGGCCTGGAGAGTGAGTGCAGACAGGTTGGGGTGTTCAAACTGAAGGCCATAGTCAATAGTCAAGTGCAAGTTTGGAGTTGGGATTCCAAAGAGTTTACCACCTCATGGCACTCGTCATGTGGGGACTCCTCTGGTGTTTTCAGAGAAGGTGACAACTCCCTGTCTCCCCTCCTACAGGACAGCTGGGTAAGTAAGGTGGGAGGAGATGTGAAGGCTTTTGCCTTCACAGGAGGGGGAGAGAAATAAGGCTCAGACACCTGGTTTCTTCCTACTCACTTCGGACGTTTGCATGACATGATCCCCCCCCCCCACACACACACACACCTCCTTGTGAGAGTGATTCTCCCACCCTGTATGCTCTTCAGCTGCTCACCCTTGGAGTCCATCCTGTCCCTAGGCAGCAGCCGTGCTCTTCAGACTGGACCACTGGGAGGCTGGAGGAGCCGGGGCAGAAGGAGCAGAGGCCAAATGCGCTTTCCTTCTCCGTGGCAGGTTTTAATTAAACATAATTCACACCTCAATTCATCTGATCAGCAGCGCCCAGGTTTCTGTGGCTGATGGACTTGAAGGCTAAAAGGGAGGAGTTGTGAGAAAGGAAGTCACAGCAGCATAAAGTTGCCATCACACTCCTCATGCCCTAAAACTCAGCGGGAGGGGAAGTTGCTCTGGTAAATACCATTTGCTAGACTTTGCGAGGCTGAGCCCAATGTGCTCATTCTGCTGAGAATGTGGTTAAACAAAATACCTTCACTTTGGGAGTGATTGGGGGAAAATTTAGATTCCAGTGACTTTTTTTTTTTTTTTTTTTTTGGGTCACACCCGCGATGCTCAGGGGTTTCTCCTGGCTCTGCACTCAGGAATTACTCCTGGCCGTGCTCGGGGACCATATGGGATGCCGGGATCGAACCCAGGCCAGCATGGGCCAGCCGCGTGCAAGGCAAACGCCCCTACCCGCTGGGCTATCGCCCGGCCCCTCCAGTGACTTTTTACTAGTTTCATAAATTGCAGAAAATGGCATTTACATATCTAATAAATAGGAGAGAAGCAAACTTGCTCATCACAAAGCTTCTACCACTACGACTGAGGCAAGAGCCAATTCCTATGAGGATAGGGACCAAGGGAACACCCAAACTTGATTTATCCAAAGCCTCACCCTAGCTTTAAATGGAGGAAAATTCAGCAAGGCCAATGACTTTTGCCATGCAAGCCATGTCTCTTTTGTTTGCCAACTTTTTTTTCAATCTAAACTAAAGGGAAGGATGTGAAAAAAAAAGCATTCATTCTTGCTAAACTTCTATTTCTGGGGTCACAGCTGCAGGATTAACATATGCTAACGCTAAAACGACTGAAGGTTGATTGGGCACATCTTTGCAAGTGCAGCTTAATCGCCCAAGAATGCAGAATCACTTCTCAGATGTACTTAAAGCGTGAAAAATATTGATCTAATTATTATCTCATCAGATAAATATTAAAAGCCTAAACCATTTAAAGTCCCAAGAATGTTTGTGTTGATCCCCCACTCCCTTGTAGGTGGCCCTTTCCCCTTTTGCAAAATTTACTCTCTGGGTCCTTCCCAATTCCAGTCTGAACCACCCTAAGGAGAGGGCCCTGGCACATACACCTCTGTGACACCCAGACCACATGGCATCTCCGTCCTGTGGCATGCATGGCAATGAGGTGTCCCTGCAGTAGATTGATCCCCTGCTCCTGCCTTCACTGTGATCCCAGATCCCAAAGGACCGGGCTTGTTAACCTACACCAGAACATCACCCTGCTGCAAGAGTGCAGCTACAGACAACTGACTTAGGAGGCGTTAAGTATATCTTTGAAGTGAATAATGATGGCACAAAAATTCTCCAGAGTTCTTGGGCTTTCTTTTGCAAGTTTCATCTCAGTATGTAGAGCACAAGTGTCTGCATTTGTGACACTTCTGCACGACTAACTCACTAACGAGGACATCTGCTCTTCTCTCCACACATCTCTCTGCTGAGTCCTTGGTGGCCAGTTGGTTGGTCACTTTTCTGCCATGGAATCTGCACTTTCTCTCTCCAGGGGCTACCTCAGTTAGACCATAGGTCTAGGGTGCTGAGTTGACATTCAAATGACCAATACCATATGCTTTTTCTCTTTAAATTCCTAATTTCACATTCTTCTTGGTGGCCTTCATTATCTTTTCTCCTGAAATGTTTCCTTCACAGGGATCTCCTGAAACTAGCTCCTTAGTACCATCCAAAAAAAAAAAAAAAAAAACCAGAAGAAGGAGATATGGTTCTCCGAGGATGCTGGTAATTTCCCCTAAGAAAACTACACTTATTCCCAAACCAGGTAATTTATACAAAAACTGATTCCACCAGAAGAATCCAGGTAAGGAGGGTGTTGAGCTTCAGACCTCTATGACGGTGTCCCATGAAATGGGATGGACATTATCATTCATTTCTGACAAAACCAGACTAGAACTTCAACGTGGTGCTTTAAATATTGTCTTTTTGCTTCCAACGGTTTGTTACAGGCACTCAGTGTTCCAACCCTAATCCCACCACTACCATCACCTTTCCTCCACCATTGTCCACATTTTCCCAACAACTCCAAAAGTCTGTCCCCATGGCAGGTGCACAATAATTTATTTTATACTGCTTGTTTCACAAAATGGCTGATGGAATGCTCAAAACATATTTCAGTAAAAGAAATTTTTTGAAAGTTATTGTGTCTCACCATGGGGACATTAAGTCTTGTAATGAGGGTTTCCTAACTGTTGTTTCAAGTCAAGCATGTGCTTTAATGTTTGTTTGTTTGTTCTTTAAATTTATTTTTATTGACTCACCATGTGATGAACATTACAAAGATGTTCATAATTTCAATTATACAGTGCTCCAACTCCCATCTCTCCACCAGTGCACATTTCCCACCACCAGTGTGCCCTGTTCCCTCCCACCCTCCCAACCTGCCTCTATGTCTATGGCAGGCACTATTCCCCCTCTTTAGTGCATTGTGGTGTGCAACACTGACACTGGTGGGTTATCCTGTATATCCCTTTACTACTTTTAAAACTCAGTTCTACAAAGTACAAGCAGAAATGACAGATATTAAAAATGAGTTAAGTGAACTGAAAAAAAAGGGGAAGGCCTCCAAAGAAGAGTAACAGCTACTGAAGAAAGAATTAGTGATCTCGAAGATGATCAGAGATTCTGTAGACAACACCAGAAGATGGAGAAAAGACTCACAATCAACAAACAGACTACCAGAGAAAATTGGATGAAGCCAAAACGAACAACATACACATCATTGGGGTCCCAGAAGAGCAAGAAGAAAACCCTGATGAAGAAGAAACTGTCAAAGCCATCATAGCTGAGAAATTCCCTGAACTGAAAAAAAGCATGCTCCCAGATACAGGAGGCCATTAGGATATCAGCTAAAATAAACCCCAATACTCCGACACATCCTTATTAAAATGACAAAAACAATAGACAGAGATAGAATACTGAAAGCAGCAAGATCAAAGAAGGAAATCACATACAAAGGAGCATCCCTGAGATTTACAGCAGACTTCTCAGATGAAACACTCCAAGCCCGAAAACAATGGTGGGATATTGTGAAAAGACTCAATGAACTGCAGGCTTCACCAAGAATTCCTTACCCGGCTAGACTTACTTTCAGATGTGAAGGAAAGATACACAACTTCACGGATAAACAACAACTCGGGGAAATTCATAGACTCAAAACCAACTTTAAAAGAAGGATTGAAGGGTCTATTGTAAAATAAGACAACCCAAAACCACAACAAATTTAAACAGGAAGATGGCACAAAATCCAATGACAATATCTCTCAACGTCAACGGTCTATATGCACCAATTAAGAGACATAGGGTGGCAAAGTGGATTAAAAACTGAATCCAACATTCTGCTGCCTACAAGAAACACATCTGAACACTCAGAGCAAACAAAGACTCAAAGTCAAAGGCTGGAAGACCATTCTCCACGCAAACAACTCCTCCAAAAAGGCAGGTGTGGCCATACTCGTATCTGACAATATAGACTTCAGGCTGAAAAAGGTTAGAAGGGACAATGAGGGGCCATTTCTTAATAATTAAGGGGTATGTATACCAGGAAGAAATCACATTACTAAACATCTATGCGCCAAACGAGGGGCCAGCAAAATACTTAAAACAACTATTAATAGACCTCAAAGAAGACATTAACAGTAGCACAATAATAGTCGGAGACTTCAACACTGCCTTATCGACTATGCATAGATCGACGAAAAATGAAACTCACCAGGGAAATACTGGACCTGAATGAAGAAATAGAAGAAAGAGAGCTGGTTGATATATGCAGGGCTTTTCATGCCAAAAAAGCTGAATACACATTTTTTCCAGTGCACATGGAACATTCTCCAAGATAGACCATATACTGAGCCAAAAAGCATACCTCAACACAATAAAAAAGATAGAAATTGTGTCGACTATCTTTTCAGATCATGATGCACTGAAAATAGTAGTTAACCATACACAGAAGCAGGGAATCAAACCAAACACCTGGAAACTGAACAGCTCACTGCTGAACAACAAATGGGTCATAGAAGAAATCAAAGAGGAAATCCAAAGATTCCTAGAAACAAATGACAATGAAGATACCAACTATCAGAACTTGTGGGACACAGCAAAAGCTGTGTTAAGAGGAAAGTTCATAGTTCTGCAAGCATTCATCAGGAAAGAAGAAAGGGCCCATATAAATAACCTGAATTCACAGATAAAAATATTAGAAAAAGACCAACAAAAGAAGTCCAACCCAGGCAGAAGGAAGGAAATAATAAAACTTAGGGAGGAAATCAATGAGCTGGAAACCAAAAAAAACAATCCAAAAGATTAAAGAAACCAAGAACTGGTTCTTTGAAAAATTAAACAAGCTCAACAAGCCACTTGTAAGACTTGTAAGGACAGGGAAAGAGAGAACCCAAATAAACAGAATCAGAAATGAAAATGGTGACATCACAACAGAAAAGACAGAAATACAAAAGATCATCAAAGATTACTTTGAGAATCTGTATGCCACAAAACATGAGAACCTAGAAGAAAATGGATAAATTCCTGAAGTTCTATAACCTCCCACAATTGAAACAAGAAGATCTCAATACCTGAATAAGCCTATCGCCATTGAGGAAATTGGAACAGTAATTAAAAAGTCTGCCCAAACACAAAAGCCCAGGTCCAGATGGGTTCACTAGCGAATTCTACCAAACCTTTAAGGTGGACCTACTGCCTGTCCTGTTCAAGCTCTTCCAGGAAATAGAAGAAACAGAAACACTCCCAAACAGTTTCTACGAGGCACACATCACCCTGATACCCAAAGCAGGGAGAGACAACACAAAGAAGGAAAATTACAGACCAATCTCCTTGATGAACACAGATGCTAAGATCTTCAACAAAATACTAGCAGACAGAATCCAAAGACTCATCAAAAAGATTATATATCATGACCAAGTAGGATTCATCCCCAGAATGCAAGGATGGTTCAACATTCGCAAATCAATCAACATAATACATCATATCAATAAGAGAAAAAAAAACAAAAACCATATGATCCTATCCATAGATGCAGCAAAAAGCATTTGACGAGATCCAGCACCCATTCATGATTAAAACCCTCCAGAAAATGGGAATTGAAGGAAGCTTCCTCAAGATAGTCAAAGCCATCTACCAAAAGCCCACAGCGAGTATCATTCTCAATGGGGGAAAAATTGAAAGCCTTCCCCTTAAGATCAGGAACATGACAAGGTTGCCCTCTCTCATCTCTTTTATTCAATATAGTACTGGAAGTACTTGCCATAGCAATCAGAGAAGGACATTAAGGGCATCCAGATAGGCAAGGAAAAAATCAAGCTATCATTATTTGCAGATGACATGATATTATACTTAGAGAACCCTAAACTCTCGACCCAAAAACTCTTAGAAACAATAGATATGTATAGTAGAGTGGCAGGGTACAAAATCAATACTCAAAAGTCAGTGGCTTTCCTATACACAAATAACAAAAGAGAAAAAGGGATATTAAGAAATCGATTCCATTCACAATTGTACCACAGAAAATCAAATACCTAGGAATCAGCTTAACCAAGTATGTAAAGTACCTATACAAAGAGAACTACAAGACACTGCTTCCAAGAAATAACAGAGGACACGAGGAAATGGAAACACATTCCCTGCTCATGGATGGGGAGAATTAAAATTGTCAAAATGGTAATACTCCCTAGAGCTTTGTACAGATTCAATGTGCTTCCTATAAGGATACCCATGACATTAATTAAAGAAATTGACCAAACACTTCTGAAATTCGTATGGAATAATAAACCCCCAGGAATAGCTAAAGCAATCCTTGGGAAGAAGAAGATGGGAGGCATCACCTTTCCTAACCTCAAACTGTACTACAAAGCAACAGTAATTAAAAACGTCGTGGTACTGTAATAAAAAACAGACCTGTGGATCTATGGAATAGAGTTGAGTATCCTGACACCCTCCCTCAATGACATGATCAGATAATCTTTGATAAAGGTGCAAAGAATCCAAACTGGAGTAAGAAAAGCCTCTTCAACAAGTGGTGCTGGGAAAACTGGACAGCTACATGCAAAAAAATGAATTTGGACCTGTGTCTAACACCTTGCACAAAAATCAGATCAAAATGGATTAAATATCTCAATATCAGACATGAATCCATAAAAGTACATTGAAGAAAATATAAGAAAAACCCTCCACGACATTGAAGCTAAAGACATCTTCAAAGGTGAAACACCATTAACAAAGCAACTAGAAGAAAACATAAACATATGGGACTACATGAAACTGAAGAGTTTCTGCACCTCAAAAAAAAAACAGTGACCAAGATAGAAAGACAGTACACAGAATGGGAAAGAATATTCACCCAATACCCATCTGTTAAGGGGTTAATATCCAGGATATATCAGTCATTTGGTACAGCTATATAAGAAGAAAACAGCCAACCCCATAAAAAATGGGGAGAAGAGATGAACAGAAACTTTGACAAGGAAGAAATTCGAATGGCCAAAAGGCATATGAAAAAATGCTCATCATCACTAATCATCAGAGAGATGCAAATCAAAACAACAATGAGATATCACCTCACACCACAGAGACTGGCCCATATTCAAAAGGGTAAAAAGCAACAAGTGCTGGCGTGGATGTGGGGAAAAGGGGACTCTCATACATTGTTGGTGGGAATGTCGACTTGTACAACCTTTCTGGAAAACAATATGGACATTCCTCCAAAGACTAGACATTGAGCTCCCTTTTGACCCAGACATACCACTCCTGGGAATATACCCTCGGAAGCCAAAAACACATAGCGGAAATACAATCTGCACTTTCATTTTCATAGCAGCACTATTCACAATAGCCAGGACCTGGAAACAACCAGTATGCCCGAGAACTGATGACTGGATATAAAAACTTTGGTACATCTACACAATGGAATACTATGCAGCTATTAGGAAAAAATGAATTTATGAAATTTGCCTATAAATGGATGGACATGGAAAGGATCACATTGAATGAAATTAGTCAGAAGGGAAGAGAGAGACATAGAATGACTGCATTTATTTGCATGACATAAATATATCAGGTGGTCTTACCAAAAGTGGAAATTACCCAAACGTGAGGGAGTCAGAGGTTAGGTTAGACAGAGAAGGGAACATGTGTGAATAAATGTCGAAAGGGCTGATACCAACATAGAACTGAGCATTAAATACAGGCAAAAAAGGGCTGATACCAACATAGAACTGAGCATTAAATACAGGCAAAAAAATGCACATGATGGCTTCCAAGTGTATGTAGTGCAACCCACAATGTGTAGGAGAAGGAAGGAA